>ML833011.1:11231-41000 GCA_009831015.1 Picea engelmannii
GTTGGTTGTGGTAGGATTCTCCAAGACAATTATAGACCATGTGGTTTACAACTTAGTGTTGGTTGACAACACCTTAGCATCGCTCATTTCATGAAGAAAAAAAGATGTGACCACCTTCAAAAAAATAGTATACTATCATATTATGTGGGAGAACAATTGTGAGGTAGACTAGTGGACAAATAAAGCAATGACATTAAAAGAGGAGTTTCTTATGGCGAATGGCACACTTAATCAACATTTCATCCCTTAATTCATTATGGGTACACACAAACATATTGAGCAATCAAATCTTCACATGGCTTGCAATGTAGGAATCCACACTAAGCGTCGGGATAGTAATGAGAAGTGATGCAAGTCCCTCCTTCACATGTTTGAAGCCATGAATGCACACACTTATGCACATGATGTTAGTCTTCTTCCTATTCATGGTGGGATTATGGTTATGTTGTTTGAGATGTGTCTATGGGAGCTCGAGACTCCTATTTTGAGAGCTTTGGTAAGACTCCATGCTAAATTATTATGTTTTATGTTTAGTTTGTTATTGGTTTGTAGTAGGTTATCAAGAGAGCCCCCTCCTTGGAGTCTTATCTACGAATAATGGAATTTGAGCATTCAAGTTGGATCTTATGTTTTTATTAGAGAATTAAAACTTTCCATGGTTCCTTCTCCTCTTATTTTTATGACTTACAATTTGCTTCGTAGGAAGAGTCCTTTGCTTTGGAAGTTAGGTTACATAGGTTCATTTAGGGAACTTAAAGTAGGGCATAATTACTAGATTTCTAGAATAGTAGTGTATCCATAATTCACAAGAGATATAAGTCAATGTGAATTCTTGATGGATCTTCTAGAGCTCCGAGAGATTCGTAGGGTCCTCATAAGTCACGAGGAGCATGTTCACTACAATAGAGCTTCAATTTTCTCTATCACCTCAAAATTCCAAGAGATAGAACAACATACCACTTCTTAGATAGTAGAAATTATGGGGTCTTTGGTGAAAATAGAGCAACATTTGGTAGTATTGGAAGTGGAATGAAATATTTTAAGAAACCTAGCCCTCAATCTAAGTAAGGGAGATCAATCTGAAACCTCTAATCACATACTTTAAGTTAATTCCACTCGAGGGGAGCCAAAGGAAGACAAAACGATACACTAGCTTGCCAAAGACATCGAAGTTGTGAAGTAGGAACCTGATCCTCTAAGTAAAAGTCTGGAAGAAGAAACTGGTCATTATGACTATTTCTAATTTTCATATTTTTCAAGGTTGTTAGAATTTTAGGATTATATTATAGAATATATAATGTCAAGAAATACTGGGTAGTTTTGGACCATTTAGAATTTGGTTTGACAACTTGTGGATCAATACTGTGACACACACACACACACACATATTCCATGTTGTAGGATATACATATTGTCATCCAAAAAAAATTAGACTTTCCTTCACTTACAATTCACCTTTTCACTCGCTTCTGCACATTCTATCTTTCATTTCAATACAAAAATTGACAAAAAACTTAAAACATCCATACAGTTAGAGCCTGCAATTCATTTTCGAGATCAACTGATTTTCAGAAATTTTTTGAAGAATAAAAGTTCCAATATCATAGGTTACAACATCCTTTGAAAGCCTATCTGCATCTTCATTAATTTCTCGGAGGATATGCCTACAGGAGAACCAATCTAATCTGTCGATATGTTCTCGAACTTGACTCATTATAGGTCTCAACCGCCTCACCTGAAATGGAGCCTTCCCGTTGATCCAATCTACCACCAAGAGAGAGTCCCCAAACACTTATAGCTTATGCAACTTCAACATATCAACATGGAACATCAGATCCCATATGCCGCTAACTCGGCCTTATTGTTTGTACCTATCCCAGGAACATAATGTATAGTGAAAAAATACGTCATGGTAAAAAACAACAGAGCACTTGTCATACCCCTAGGCTGAACCCCAATTGTAAATGTAAATGTAAATATGCTTATAAGTTGGTGAGCTAATGATACAGGGTCTTTGGTCCAATTCTGCGCGCATTGAGTCAGTGCGTGGGATTCTCATACCAAAAGAAGAGTGTGCACATTCCAGAGTTTTGTGCACACTGGATTTAGTGCACGATATTAAGGCCAGGGAGCCTTTGTATATATGTTGTGTTTCATAGGCTGGTGAGCCAGGTTATTATAGGTTATAATGTTTATATGATTATTAGGTCAGGGAGCCTGGATGCTAAAGGCCATCGTGCCTATATTGTAATTGTAAATCATACTCATATTATTAATTAAGTACACCACTGCATGCAGACCAACCAAACAAAAGAGATGTGGGGCTAAACTCCACTAGAAAGGGGTAAGGGAGCTAAGATTCTAGGAAAGGGGCTAAGTTAAAGGGGGCTTGAGCCCAATGGAATATTATATTAATATTCCTAAAAAGTTAAAGTATGGATATAAATTTATATATTATATCCTAAGTTTCTAAAGGGGGGACAAGAGAGTCCCTTGGGTGCCATGTGTTGAGCCTAGTGGAATATTATATTAATATTCCTAAAAAGCTAAAGTATGGATATAAATTTATTACATCGCAAGTTTCCAAAGGGGGGACAAGAGAGTCCCTTGGGTGCCATGTGTCATAAAAGGCACATGCATATATATAATATGGAGATTTAGTGTATTTCCCATGATGGCTGGATTATTCGCCCATGTTTTTCCTACCATCCACTCATCCATGCTACCATCTGTACTTGTACCTAGTTTGACTACAGGTTGAAGAGGCGGGTTGTCAGGCCCGTGGTTGAAGAAGCGGGTTGTCAAGCCCATAGACATTTCTCTCCAAGTGAGAGATTTGCTATGTTGAAGAAGCGGGTTGTTAGGCCCGTGAGTAGTTTCTCGAGGCGAGAAACTACTCAAAATTGTTCCCTGTTGCATTGGGAAATAGCTATAGGCTCTGAGATTTCCTGTCTAGACTCTTCCTAAAGCCCTGAAAGGGAAGTGAGGAAGCCGAGGGACTACTGAGCAGAGAAGGGGCACACTTCCTGGGGTGGGACAGACATGTGGGGAATGAGAGACTATAGGCTAGTTGCAACAGTTAGGCACCTTGGACTAAGCAATTATGCTGCTTGTCAGACCTTAAACTGGCTTAGTATTCCCTTTCTTCTGGTAGAGTTTAGCCCCAACTCGGGGGTGACCCACTGCTGAGATTACGAGCAATGTGGTCTATGGTTGGGAGGAATGTGGAAGGTCTACACGCAGTTGGTGATATTTTTATCAAAGATAAGTGTCAATTATGTGTTGCATCATTATTTATGCATTTATTTTTATGGGTTTTTCATGTGTATGATACATGTGTATTTCTATTATTATTCTGTATGAATATGTGTATTTGCAGAGTATTTGTATGTTTTAATTTTGTATAAAGTTTGAATTTTCGTGTGGCATTGCCTAGTAGGTGGTTGGGGATGTTACAATGTTAGCCCCACAGATGGGAGGGTGGCCCTGGCTTGCCTCATCAAAGAAGCCCCATGGAATCCATTTCACTAGCTGAGGCATCGATGGATTCCTAATCTTCTTGCATTTGGGAACCAATTTATACTCTCCTGCTAACTTGAAAATCAATCTCACCACCACCTCAATAGGGATATAAGAGTTTTTAAAAATAATGCCATTTCTTTCCCACCACATAAATAAACAAAGAAAAATGGAATTGAGAAATGAGAATGTAAAACTGAGATCTCCTTCCACCTTTTTATCCATGTCTCCAAATTTTCTCATGGATGCATCCCCTAGAGTTTTAATGTTATTTCAACTGTACTACAAAACTTGAGTAGCATATGGGCATTCAATGAAAAAGTGAAGAATCGATTCAGAGTTTAACTTGCATAGAGAGCACTAGTTTGGGCCGCACCATCCTCTCTTTAATCCATTTTCCCAAGTTAATATCTTGTTTTCCAATACCATCCATAGAACATTTTTTGTTTTTATAGGGGCCTTCTATTCCCATATATACTTCCACCACCATTTCCTTTCTCCCGTGAAGTCTTATGCAACCAACACCAAATACCCCAACTTTACTATGTATATCCCTCTTTTCTCATTGCCCATCTAATATAGAGAATCTTCTTCATCTTCCTTGAGCAAAATGAAAATTGATTTTAATGCAACAACATAATCCCCCCAGATATCTGCGTTCTCACCTTCCAGATCTAGCATACTTGTAGTTTTCCACTTTGTTCACCCTTCTCTATCCAAGCTTGCAATTGCAACATTGATTAAAGAATATATGCCATTATCGTGAACAATGGTTAACAAATTTTCTAGGAGTTTAAAGCTTTCCCCTGATCCAACCCAAGGGACTTCCCCATTTCTGACTTGATTACCATTTTTGATAGCCCATGCAAGATGATTGCCAATTAATGGAAACATCTTCCAACAAATCGAACCATTTTGTATATTGAAGTAAGCCAAGGGAAATAATTTAATGACATCACTCTACCCCAAATCATGTCTTTGTGTAACAACCTCCACAAGTTTTTTTCCACCAAAGATCGACAGAGCCAAACCAAGTTCTTGATACCCCAACTGCCCAACTCTTTTGGCATGGCCAATAGTGTCCATTTGACCAGAGGAGTATGACGCTTCTTCGAATTTCCCACCCATAAGAAATGAAAGCAAAGTTTCCTGATTTTGTGTAGTATTCCTTTTGGGATTTTTGCAATTGTTTCCCAATAAACTGGAATACTTCTAAGAACAATGTTCAATAAAACCAATCTTTTGCCTCTTGACAACCATCAATGGGCCCCGAACGAAATTCATTTTTTAAATTTTGGCATAGAGCCACAACCAATCCCTGATGGCATAGTCATTTGGCTTCAGCATGAAGCCCAAATACTTAATCCCCTCATCAATACCATTTTGATTAAACGATAGACTACCTTGCAACTGGGTTGCAATCTCCTCCTAAAGACCATTGACAATCACTAAGGATTTTCATGAGTTCACTTGCATACCTGTAGCAAGACAAAAAAGATCTAGAATGTTTTTAAAGCTTGAATCTCTGCGCTTGATCCTGCACCAAACATAACTACATCATCAACAAAGAGAAGGTGGGAGAGAATTTCAGATTTTGTGATCCTAACTCTAAAATTTCCTTCGCTTCTTGCTTTTTTAATCAACATACTTAATCCTTCAACAACAAGTAAGAACAAAAAGGGGGAATGTGGACAACCTTGTTTAAGGCCTCTTGAGGATCTAAAAAATGGGGAGGGAACCCATTGATTAGATCAACAAAAGAGGGGGAATCTAAACAACCCATAATCCAATTGACAGTTTCGAAATTCATACCCATTTGAATAAAGACCAATCTAATGAATGTCCAATTTACTCTATCGTAAGCTTTAGAAAGATCTAGCTTCAAGATGAAAGAAGGGATATTTTTCTTCTTAATGGAGTGAAGAGCTTCTTGGATAATGGACACAACATCATTGATTTTTTGATTGAATAGGAAACCAAATTGTTCTTCTGAAATGAAACTGTTCAAAATCGGCTTCAAACAATTTGCTATGAGTTTAGCAATTAGTTTAGAAAGAAGGTTGCAATAGGATATGGGCCAAAAATCTTCAAAAGAAGAAGGGGTGGGGGACTTAGGAATAAGAGCAATGTAGGTTGTGTTTAGAGGACCGCACATCCTACCCATCCTTTTGGACTCATTAACCACCTTGATAAGATCCCCCTTTAAAAGATCGTAGAAACCTAGAAAAAATTCAATAGTTAACTAGTTTGGACCCATAATTTTGCATCTTTGAAATAATTCTTTCTCTATGATCTCTTCTCAAAGGACATTGTTCATTTAAGGGGAAATGTAAGCAGGAAAAAGGGAAATAACCTTCAAAATCTCAACAATTGGACAACTAGATAGTTCTTTGAACATATTGGAGAAATTATTTTTTCTGCTTCTACTACCTTTTCATGACTTGATACCTTCAACCCACCGGCATCCTTAATTTCCACAATGGAGTTTGTCATTCTGCGACGACTGGCGAATTTATGGAAGAATTTGGTATTGTTGTCTCCTTCCTGAATCCAGATTTCCCTACTCTTTTTTCTCCATTTGGATTCCTATTTCATGAGGAATTCATGTTTTTTAACATTAACTCCTTGAGCATTACCTCTTCCTCCTCCATTAAAGATCTGACCTCTCTGTCTATGAGTAGACACGCTAGCTTAGCTTCTAACTCCATTATTTCTACCGATTTCTTTTTCCAAAACTCTTTAGCCTAACTATCTTTTTTGTTTATGTTGCCTAAATTAATTGCAAATTGTTGCATGTAGGTCTGACCCTACCCCTTGACCAGTGGGACCCAAACATCATTTACCAACTTTCTATAATCTTCTTCTTTTAACCAATCTTGATTGAATTTCATCAGAATTGTTCTAGGCAATTCAAATTTGGATAAGTCAAGTACAATCGACAAGTGGTCAGAGAGACCCTTGATTTCCACTCAAGAAGAAATGGACCATCGATTTTCAATCAAACTTTCAGAAATCATAAAACAATCAATTCGTTTTGCTATCAAACTTGCTCCTTTCCTCCTATTGCTCCAAGTATGAGAGATCTTCTTTGGTGCCAAATCTATTAAGTTATGCCTCTCCATCCACTTGGAGAAATAGGATTCCAACGGATCTTGGTGGGGATTTTGGCCCCAAACTTCAACGATCTATAATGTAAATTTTAGATTCCCTCCCAGTATTATGTCTCCAGAATTTAAAACACTCGAGTTGCTTAAACTATCCGAGAAAATACACATGTTAACATATGGACCGTAAACATTGCAAATTTTAAAAGAAGAATTGAGCCAACTATCCATAACTTGAACCACTATGTAAGAAGGGAGAAACTATGCTTTTAACACCTTAATATTTGGGTTGTAAGCTGTTAAGAGACTGCCCGATAAACCATCTTCATCACTTGAGAAAAAGACCCATCCTTTTAGCCAAGAACTAAATCTCTCCTCCACCTTTAAACCACTATACATCATCTCTTGTATCATTAGAACATCAAGTTTTACCACTACACACAATCGCTTGAGGGATAACAACTTTGGAGCTCCCCCAACTCCGTGAGAATTAAATGAAAGAACTTTCATTTTGGGACCTTGGATTGGGATTTCCCTACTCTAAGGGCCCCTAGGATGGTTGACTATTTACCACTTCGAATCTCTTCACCTACCTAGGATTGAGCTAAACAAATTCTCAATTTTCTCCCAGCATGACCCCTGGGAGTCAGGTCCTGAGCTAGTCCTCCTGTCTCTTCAATCATAGAACCAATCCTAACTTTTGAATGTAGCAACTAGTCTGATTTGATACCAACATAATGACTCANGGGGGGGGGGGGAGCCGGTATAGTTGCCTCATGAATATTTTTTAAGAAGAAACCTCATCACAGGAATAATTAGGAGAAACATGACTTTGTTCCTTACTCATAAGATATTGATGCTGAGACTTGACCGAGCTACCTCCCGAAATACTTAGTAGAGGTTGTTTTTGGCTTATACTATATAAGTTTGCACCTGACACTGCTAAGACCGAATCTGAGTTTACCACTTTAGATTTTCTTTTCCAAATTTTCATAAAAGGTGGAAAATGAGCGGGAGATTTGCTGCACCGCGCCTACAGGTGTCCTACAATATGGCATCCAAAACCCTGAAAGGGGATTCACCAATAGTCGATCCTATGACTAACCAAAAAGCCCCCCCCATACCAGTTCAATCTTGTCATGCAATCCATCATGAAGGTTGACTTGAATTTGAATCCAAGCCCAACGATGATCTACTTTGGTATCCCGCCCTGGTTTGAGCCCAACAAACTTGCCAATATTGTTTCCTATAGCTTGCAAAATCTCCTCTCTCCAGAAGACCAAAGGGAGATTTGGTAAAATAAACAAGATTTTATCAACTGAGAGAACATCATGTGTTGGGTCGAAAGAGATTGACCACTCTTTCAGAACCAGACCCAAAGGTCTCCATCCCCATGAACGACTAAAAATTCCCATCAGGTCCTCATGTGATCGAAACTCAAAACAAATCCAACCTCTTGCGAGGGTATGAAAAATTGGTAAGTATCCAAGCACTGGTTGCTAGTTACTTTCCAACCAACCTTTGATTTCCATTGGGGAAACAATTTTCCCAGAAAAAAGTCCCACTGTTGTTTTACCGAGCAACCTGGATATGTCACCTATTCCAACGTCATCCCCTCCCATCATTTGTGTTTGTTCTTTACGTGCTTTCCAACACCTCGCTTTCTTGTGCACCCGAATTTATGTCTAGTGGATGAGAGGGAGAGATCAATGTCTTCTCTATTAACTTTGAATGGGCCCTTCTTCCCCAAATCTACTGCATGCAATTCTATAACTATTATAGAACCTCGAAAACCAACCACCTTTTCCTTAGTCACAAAACCACTCGACGAGAGACTCTTGAATATGGGATGAGGTTGACCACCTTTCAAATTGAATGAGAGGACTCGAGATGATCGAGGATCCTCAAGATCAGTCTTCATGGGAGGATCCAACGACCCTAGGCTTGCCAGATCGATGGCCTTGTAAATTCTTCATCCGTTACAAAAATGTCCTCTAAGCCCACACAATCTGTATCGAAATCCAAGTATTTGTCTTCCATGAGCCATCCGATTGGAGAGCCCCATCACCAGACTGCCATGAGATCCGAGCTAGATCGATTTACCTTGAGGTGGGAACCCCAAGGATTGGATCGCTCTAATGTCATCTTCCATTATCTAGAAAAAGAGCCCCAAGGAAGCTCCAAAACCTCAAAGTCCAATGCATCCATCGTATCGAGGCTTGGCTTATCCGCAATGGCTCTTACACATGACAAAAAAGGTCCTAGTTTGTTAGGTGAAAGCTTACATGTGTTGCCATATCCTTCTGAAAATCAGAGCCAAACCCTCATATATTTATATGGTTATGGCTATATATATGGTTATGGTTATGGCTACAGTCATTAGCATGTGTAAATTTCACCAGTTATGGTTATGGATAAAGTCATTAGCATGTGTAAATAAAAATTTCACCAGTTATGGTTATGGCTACAGTCATTAGCATGTGTAAATTAGATTTGAAAAATATAATTTTGGAAGCTCTTAGTTCAAATGAACATTACCTATAGGGAAAAGAAGAATTACAACGAGAAGATGTACAACAAAAGTATGTAAAGTATAAGTTGGAAGAAAATGACATTATTTTGCATAAAAATAGTGTATGTTCCTAATTTTTATGAATTAACAAGGATGGTATTAAAAGAAATGTATAATTTTCTATATGTTGGACATTTTAAACATTGTAAGACAATTGCATCAATGAAAAGTGAATACTTTTGGTCATGAATGAAAAATGATGTTGTTGATTATATAGCTAGGTGTATGGAATGTCAAAGAGTAAAGGATGAGCACAAACATTCAACATGTTTTCTACAACCATTGCCAATTCCAAAGTGGAAATGGGAGGTGGCAACTATTGATTTTATAACTAAATTTCCCAAAACAACAAGGCAACATGATTCAATAAAAATAGTGGTGGACAAATTAACAAAAGTTGTTCACTTTATTCCAGTTAAATTGACTCATAAGACAACTAATACGGTAGAAATTACTTGAAAGAGATTGGTAGGCTGCATGGAATACCTAAGGAAATTGTTTTAGACAAAGATCCAAAGTTTACTTCAAACTTTTGGAAGGGATTGTTCAAGGGTTTTGGTACAAATCTAAATTATAGTACAAACTTTCATCCACAAATAGATGAGAAAATAGAGAGAGTGAATCAAGTGATTAAAGACATGCTAAGAATGTACTTGATGGATAAGCCATATAAGTGGGAGGACACTTTCATTTAGTTGGGGAGCATGTATTTTTGAAAGTGAAACCAAAGAAAAGTTCTTGAAAATTGGGAAGTTGCACTATGCTAGTGGCTAGATATTGTGATCTATTTGAGATCTTGGATAGGTATGACCTGTTGCATACATGCTTTCATTGCTTGTTACCATAAAAATTCATAATTTGTTTCACATTTCATTAATGAAAATTTATGTGCATTATCCTAACAATGCCATTGATTGGGCTTTGATTAAGGTGGAATCAAAAGGAGACTTCTAGGTATATCCAGTGTGTATGTTGGATAGGAAGGTTACTATGCTTAGGAATAGAGTCATAGGGTAGGTAAAGGCCCAATGGATGCACTACAACCTTGAAGAAGCACCGCAGGAGCTAGATGATGCAATCTGGGAGGCATAACTGCATTTGTTTTAACATTTTGATGTAAAAATTATTGTATATAATGGTGATGTGCACTAAGGATGATGCAAAATATAGGGGGAGGAGAATGCAATACCCCAATTTTGATTCCCATATCAGTAATGTATACATGCACATATGAATGGTTAAAAGACAAACGATGTAATAAGTAAAATTGTATGTTGAATATATATATATATATATATATATATATTACAGGCTACAGAAGGAGAAGGACAAAAGAATGGGGGCTATGACTCCACAGGAGGGGAAAAAAAGTGGCTTAGGGGGCTCAAGGGGGATAAATGAAGATAATATTATTGATAAGCATAAGTCCTTAACCATGCTTAATTAGCATTTCATAATCCTTGTGATTAGTTCTAATAGAGGGGGAACATGTACTTTCGATGGAGACACATAGTTTATCATTAGTATGCAAATATACTCCACAATTATGGAATGCAAGTCATTATTATTCTTCATTTTTCTTATAGTTTTTCTCTCTAAGATTAAGCTTCTATATTACTATTGCAATAAAATTACTACAATTCATATTTTTATAATGATATTTCAATTTTTTTTCCCATAAAAAAAACATAATTATATTCATCCAAAGATAACCAAATTACATTCTGTAGGTGCCAAAAGCATGACCCAAAACTGGGTAGAAAATCCCAAAGGGACACAAAGTAACTGGCTGGAGAGGCACAAAGAAGAAAAAACATGAGCTGATAGAACCCCTAATAGGCCGAAAACTCTGTACAAGAGAGCCCGTCAAAGAATAATACTCCAAACAATAAATCTAAACAAACCCTAGTGGCCGGATGGACCAGGTCAGAGAGGTATGAAAACCTGCACATCAACATAACCGGAAGGCAACAACATCGATGAAGACCCCAACCAGCAGCAGAAAGACCCAGAACTACACGCCCATTCCATGGACCTCAAAGTGATGGAACCGCACCGCACGCCCAAGGATAGGACCTCAAATTTCTGGCACAACCCCCGCTAGATAGAAAAATACATCAACAACCACCAAAGGGATCCAAATCTCGCAAGGAGAAACCGATTTGAGAAAACCCATGCATCACCCTCGTAGGCGCACCCAAAATCATGACTGCATCACGAAACACAAACCAGATCCGCTCCCAGAGATAGCACCCACGGAACGACCATGCAAAAATTGGTTGCGTGCATCGAATAGTATGAGCCCCAGCCACACAGGGAAAAGATTCTGGCCGCCATCCGAGCCTGCAACAAGTCGGGGCGCAAATAAAACATCCCCCGACCATCACCGGGAGACAACCCATCATGCAAGGAGCCAAGAGTATCTCCAACCGAGAGATGGCAGTTGCGATTGACATAAGAGAGAGACCACGCGGGAGAGAGGGTCGTGAGATGACGAATGCGTCTGACTATAGGAGAAACCTTGTCAGAAGAGATTTACGTAAGTGGGCGCTTGCGGCTAGGGTTTCCCCCGACCGCAGAGCCTCCCACTAGCCCAACCTTGTTTATGGATGATATTTCAATTATTACGATAATAATTAGATAAATAATTTTAAAGAAACCTTAGTGGAAATAAAGTATAATAATATAAATGTGGAATTGAGTTCTTATTTTACCAAACACAATCTTCATAAAAAACTCATTTTAAAAATCCTTTACAACCTTGCTTGTAAATATGGAATATGGAAGTGAAAAGCTCACTTGAAATAATACATTTGCTTCACAATATACTTGAAAGAACAACTACTTAAAGTTATATATTCTTATTCTATGCAAATAATTGAGAAGTTTAAATGACACATCTCATCTTCCAAAATTAGATTAATAAATAAATAAATAAATATATCCAAAGACAAATCAAACAATAATGGAAGTTATTTAATTGGTTGAACATTGCAATATGCATAAATATTATATTTCATCAACATTTTGTACACTGTGGACACTAAGAAGAAATATTTTTACAAAACCCAAGGCCATCACAACTTTGTTTTCATACAAACATTTATTAATGCTTTAAATCCAAGAAATAAGACAAACATTTATTTTATTTTTTTACAAAAACTGGAGAAAATTGTGTTTATAAAAAAAAAGACACGACAGAGGTCACTGAGTACAATGGCAGGTGCTGGTAAGGAAGAAATTCCAGCAGAATATATCTATCATTTACATAAGTAGCATTGCTAATCCTATTAATCTTTCATGCGATACTAATTTCAAAACTTAGTCATTCAAAAATTGTGTTCCTGCACCTTACAAAGGTTTACAAAATTCAGAATGTTGCACTACTGTTCTTTTTTGACGAGGTCTTCGTCTGTAGGAGGCTCAAAAGCCACATTCAAGTCTGGCATAAGTGTTTGCTCATTGGTTCCTGGTCTGCTACCAACCACTTCATTTTGACTCTAGACTGAAGTCTCTGAAGGAGCTTCCCTTGAGTCCAACCTTGATTGAATCATCTCCACTATCTACGGAGGAAATCCACTTCATCTTGGAGTTGCCCAATGAGCGTTCTATGCTGTGCTAGTGTTTCCAAAGTGAAGGAAAGGGTTGAGCTATGTGAGTAAACTATGAGAGAGAGCCAGTGGGTGGCGGTGAAGTTATCGTCCACCAACTCGTCCTCAACATGCGCACGAGCTTGATGTTGGGCATTCCCGTGAGCCATGGTGAGTGACAGAGTGCTGGAACCAAAGTCTGAAGGGGCCCGAGGCACCACCAAATTACTACCAATCAAGCTGACCAGAGATCTCCTTTGTGTCTAATGGATGGTGGTATGGCGACTAAAATCACCGCAAATTTTTAAAGAGTGGAAAGTGAAAAAAAGCGATGGTGATGAAGTAAACAGGAGCACAACCAGGATGCTTGTGTACCTGACTAGAGAAACGACCCAATTGAAATTCCAAGTGTCAAGGGAGGGTCGAAGGCTAGATGCTCCACCTCCAAGACAAAACTCCTTTGTCGTGAAATTACACAGCTTACCAGTTGACCCACGCCATTCTGAGCTTACCTTCTGCATGGATGGCAACTGTAGTGGCAAAATTGTTTCTCCCCCTAAATCCCTGAGTCTGAAAACTTCAATTTCCCTGAGAGCTGTAAGGACCTGGAGTCATGGATTTCTCCCAGAGGAATGAGGTAGCGTTGGCAAACTTCATCTTTTAATAGAACCTCGAATAACAGGGGTGCAAGAATGCAGACGACTGCAATTCCTCCCACAGATCAGAGGTCCTTAAGAGGCTATCGTGGCATGTACTTTCAAAGACTCCACACTTACAATCATGATTACAACCTTTTTCATCCATCCTCAAAGCCATTGACATTTGAGTTGGCTTGTTTATGTGAAGTACGAGTTGCCGAGGAGTCCCACGAGGGAATTTCATGGAGTGACCACTCTTCGCTATGGACAGGATTGAAACCGATCTCGTCCTGCAAAATCCCATGAGCCAAGAGATAGTGGGGGTACTTCACACCTCGTTTAAATCCATTCCTATAATGCATGAACACTCCAGTTGTCTTCTGGCGGTTAACCTGGAGCTAGGTGGCTCAATTCTGACGTGGGGTCGTTTCATCAGGGCAGGGCTACAAAAAGTACCCACCCCTAAAATTTAAAAAATTTCGGGGCCATTCTGATTACCCGGTTAGCCATTTTGTCGACTTCCCTTTCGTTTCCGTGCAAAATGTGGAAGAATTTTGCTTGAATGGAGGATAAGAGAGCTTTTGATCGGTCTATAATTCTCTGAAACTTAGTGTTGTTTGGAGTGGTTCCCATGACAAAGTAACATATGATATTTTTTGATTCACCAACAACTGTGATACGATTCAGCTGCTGCATCTGTGCTAACAAGATTCCTTGATAAATCACATATGCTTTAGCCATATTGTTGGAGTTTATGCCCAGGTTCCAAGAGAAGTCGAGCAAATAATTTCCTCTAGGGATGTGCAACACCCCTCCCGCACCTTCCTCCCCTAATAAGACAAACATTTATTAATGCTTTAAATACATTTTATTTAGTTTGTTTTTGGTTTCCTAGTGCCCAACATAGTGTTTTTGGAAGCATCTTCCTTGTTTCTTTGTACATATACAAAGAAACATATTGAATTAAGCGTACTAAAATCGTTTCGTTCTATACGTATCAAAATGTTGAGTCAATAGTTCTCCATTATACTGAATTAAATTTGGATTTATTAAATTCTGAGAACCATAATAATAACAAGATTCTCCACGTTGCATGGTGATTAAAGGATTTTCCCCTGTGATCTCGGGTCAAGTCACAACAGAACAAGACCGAATTTAAAAGACAAGAACCTAACCCTATCTATAATAATGCATACAAGAAATAAATACTTTTATAAAGGGAGAGAGAGAAAGGAAGAAAGAGAGACCTCACACCTTGAATCCTTCATTCAATGTCGATCCCCACTCTCGCTTCTTGAAGCACTACTGATCTCTGCTAGAACTAGCCTGCAATAGCAAACCAAGAATAGGCTAGTACAAGGTAATTATTGATTCAAATAACATATATGTGCATAGATTCAGCCATATATAAAATATATTACATATAATGAACCAATAAACATAGAATAGAAGGGAAAGAGAACTCTTCTATTACCAACAATGTCAGAAGGTAGTTACAATCTCATTCAGCCTTCAACACTAGTTCAGAGCTAACTACCATGGGTTCCTCCAAAGAACTTCAAGCATCAACGAAAACAATGAGGTTCTTCCTTGGATAACTCAACAGGGATATGAACACACATTGTAGTTATATAGAGAAAGGAAGGAATGTTGGAAAAGGAGTTTCCAGATGTGAGATGCTACTCAGAGCATGAAGGGATTAGGGAAGCTTTCTAAAAGTTCTTCCAGCATGATCTTGCACCTTGGTTATTCCCTCTTATCCATGCCCTCAATGATGCATTTATACCATCCTTGAGAGGTGAAGGAGGTTGAATTCCGTTTGGTACGAGCTTTGGAAGGTTAGGAAACAAGTCCAATCAAAATACCCGCCCGAAAAAGTGGAATTATTATTTTTTTCCCATCTTTTGAGAGCATCCGTGGGCTGCAAGCTTGAAGGCACAAATCTCTGCGTGTTGCACAAAGGAAACCCATATATATAAGCAAAATTCAAGTTTTTTAGGTGACTTTGATGAGGGAAGTTGGGATTTTGACTAACAAGCGAGGGGAAGGATTAGGCCATGTCACAAATGCATAGGTGTGGCAATTTGTGCTATAACACATGGTCCTCTCTCGCTCTCTCTCTCTCTCTCTCTATATATATATATGTGTGTGTGTGTGTGTGTGTGGGGTTCACGACACCGGACATCGGTGCTTGCTACGTCCACGGAAAACCCCCTCGAAATCTGCGAGAGAACATAGGGAGGCCGAGTATTTTTGGAATATTGGGGGCTCAACAACAAGAGCATCTTATAGACCCATTTAAGGGCACAACATCTCACTCACAAGGAATTGAACCTGGGTGGGGAGGGTAACAATCATTCCTCCCAACCACCTAAGCTACATCCATTGGACCTATATATATATATATATATATAAATTAAGAGGAGTAAAATAATTTTGTCCATTAAACTTATATAGATGACATTTCATTGTAACTATTTTTTAGTAGATTAAACATAGTAAAGCGAGTTAGTAAATTCTAACTTTATTAAGGTCATTGTGAATCAATTACTTTGAAAAGGGAATTTTATTGTAAGTTTAAACAAGAGGAGTTGTAGAGCAGGAAGTCCCCGCTGTTAGGGCAGGGATGTCATTGCTTCAAGCTTGCAGGTATGCCATTGCTTCAAGCTTGCAGGTATGCCATTGCTTCAATTGAATTTTGATTGAGACAAATCTTTAATGGGTTTGATTGAGCAGATGTTAACCCAATTTTTGTTACAAAGTTATGTTTTTTTCTTTGGCATTGTAATGAAAGAACATGTCTATGCAACTACAAAGAGGCCAGTAAACTTGGTGCAAGTTGATTTTGTTAAAGATGCAAGAGTAGTTATAGGTGCAAGAGTTGATTTTGTTAAAGATGCAGGAGTAGTTGAAGTTGCAGGAGCAGTCGAAGAAGCACCATGAACATTAGTTATGGTATTATTGGTATGGAGAGCGACTGGTTAACTATATATGCACTTTATCGAGTTCTCTTTGCATGGAATGACTTGATGGGTATTGATTTGGGCAGGGGAGGGGGCGTAGCTTCAACATAGAGAGTACAATGTCGTAGTGTATTCATGATTGATTGCAAGGAACTATCATGAATGGTGCGCTTTCTGGGCTCTACGTGCATCGTTTTATAGCACCTACGACATCGATGATCATGGAAACCTAGTGGCTACATAGTGGATGTGGGCGAGGTACAATAGGCATACATACATGCCTTAAGGATGCATGTCGAAAAATGACTATGCCCCTGTTATATCATTATCGGATTTATGTCATTAAATATTCGTTAATGCATTATCATTTTATATTGGGTTAACTTGAATTACAGTTCATGTTTCATACTCAATGTAAAGAACTTTTGAATTCAATAAATGTTGATCAAAAGGAAAGGTAGACGACCATTGTAAGCCTGACCTAGAATTATTAGGAGCACGTACAAAATTTTACCACCTATTATCCTCTATTGTAGCTATAAAAATTTGAATGATCATATTTTATGATTGATGCATTAATGCAAATCTCTTGTAATAGCATACGCAAAGCTAAACTATGGTAAGCTTCTCTTGTCATGAGATATCCCTAGAATTGTCATTAAAATAATATAAAATACAAAAATAATAACCATGTATTGGTAAGTACTATGCATAAAATACATTATGTATGCAAATCACTATACAAAATTGAATTTAACTTTGGGTTTGGAAAATCTATTTTATAGGGAAATCATTGACATATGATAGAACGTGCCATCGCTGCATTCATTACTTGTTATTTTTTTTTATAGTCTAATGCCATCCAAATGTCATATCGATATGCACAGACCACACACTGCCCATCATGTGTGGCATGTAACCTTTTATTTTTCCATTAAACACAACCAATCACCATGCGTCAATAATTGCATCAGCGCCATGTTGAAGATTTGCACAAATGATATAAAATAAACCAATGAAAAGGACGATTCGGTTTTAGATAAATTGGTAATAAAATAAAATAGTTCCAATAGTCCCTTTGGTTAGAGTACATAACCGATCTTTGAAATGCTTACATATAATTAACAAAATTCATTATAATTCATCCTTATATTATTTGTTTCCTTATGTTTGTTTGATTTGCATTGAGTGTTAGAGTCATAGAATGTGGCGATGACTCTTGTAGCAAAGTATCGTTGAAATATATATTATGATCTTTTCCCATTTTCTGAGTATGGCTCCAATGTTCAATTTTTGCTTGTCATTTTTGTGATATGTAATGGTATACGATGCTTACTACATTATACAATATAAACAATACTACTTACCGAATCAAGCAACACTAATTATTAGGCTCAACATCAATTCAATTCTCTCCCATATCAGCCACTATGTGGTGAAGTATCTGGGGTGGGTTTCCAGCGCGGAATTCCAACGTGGAAAAAAAAAACATCAATTCAATTCTACGATTTTTAATCTATAAATACAAATACGTTAATATTGGCTTTTGATGCAAGGACATGCTTTTAGTACAAACCTAAAATTCAATTCTACGATTTTTAATCTATAAATACAAATACGTTAATATTGGCTTTTGATGCAAGGACATGCTTTTACTACAAACCTAAAATTCAATTCTACGATTTTTAATCTATAAATACAAATACGTTAATATTGGCTTTTGATGCAAGAACATGCTTTTACTACAAACCTAACCTAATTTTAGGTACTTGATTTTACTAGAAAGATTTTAGTTAGTCGATAAGTTTATGAACACCTATTACAAAATTGTATTTAGTATTTTGGGCTGTATTCTTACAAAGGTGAGGTTTTTGTTAAATATAATCTTTTACCTTCAAGACAACCAAATGAAAACCTTGTTAACTTCTTGAGGTGGATTTGGATCAAGTTCGTTGAGAACATGACGAATGCCACAAAACATGCTCAAGGGTTTGATAAAGGTGTTTTAAGTTTTTAGAATTCGGTAATGATATTTAATGTAATGACATAATGGGTGTAGATTTCATCTGTATGCAATCAATAAATATTCAATAATAGAATTAAAAATAATAATTCAATAAATATTCACTTGTGTTTTTAATGGTTTTAATGATCATTGGATTGAAAAAATGAAACTGTAGTCTTGTAATCCTAACCCTAACTTTGTGTTTGAAAATTACTTGCCAATGGAACTAAGAACAATTGGGTGTGCTATGAGATGAAGAGCAAGATATCTTATAGATGTTTTGTTCACTATTAGAAGCTTCATAAGGAGAAGACTTATCTTGTGAAGTTTAAACCACTCAATACATTAATGATCTAGGACCGGGGTGACCCTGTTACAAATATTTACTCAGTTTTATGCCACCCCATTAAAGGTCAGATTTAATATCGTTTTTATTGAACTTGATTGCGTTAAAAGGTGAAGTTGAAGTGTTTAAGAGGCTTGATCCAAATTGAATTTAACTTGGTGACGAAGCTTATTAAATCTCATGTGCCATCTACTTAATGCATCCAACAACTTAGATGCAGAAATAAGGAAGCATAAGAAACATGATATAAGCAGTCACACATAAGGACAAGGAATCACCAATTGTTAACGAAGTTCACCCAGGGTGGGCTATGTCTCCGGGCTCCGCTTAACTGCGTAGACGCTTCATTCTATTCTTTAAAATATGCTTCTCCTTTACATATAAAAGGGCTACAGTCCCACTCTTGGTAACATCATCAAAGAAGTGCTCTTTTATGTAAATAAATGTCTCTCACAACATGTGGCAAACTATCTCCTGAAATGAGACAATCTCCATGGACAATCCAAGAGCAAAGTTCTCACAAAGATGATTCTCACAACATGTGGCAATGATATGTTCTCCTCAAATACAAGGACTAGGTTCTCACAACAAGTGGAAATGTTTCTTCCATAAAGAGATGATCTCTTCTCCGAAAGGTTGATCTCTCATAAGTTGTGGACTCTTTTTCAATGGGAAACCATGCTCCTCTTTTAGTTTGCTAATTAGATTCAAGCATCATCATTGGCATTACATTTGTCTCACGATTGATGAGTTTCCTGCAATAAACCAAGACTCCCTGCCCTGCTACAACACTCCACGCTCATACAAATATGTAGCATGCATACATATTTTGCAAAATATCATAAAGAAACCAAATTTTCAAAAGCACCATGATTACATTTGGTTTTCTACCATAAGCCTCATGATCCGTAGCTCTGATGCAAAAACGGATGTCACAATTGCGATCGTGGCGCGAAATCAGTTAAGAATGACTGTTAAATCATCTCAAATGGACAAAGTCACCTCTAGGCCCCACTGAGTTCTCTACCTCATAAAACATGCATGAAACCTGCATTAAATTACTCTCTGCATTGGTTTCTGTGCATTTGTATGGCCTTTGGGCACACCCATCCTCCTCTTGAGCTCTGGCAAAAGTTGATTCTTTAATAAACATGTGGGCGAACTTTACAACACAGGCAACTAACATGGTTGGTTAGCGAGAGTATTGATTTAGCATTCAGTTGGGGAGGTCCCAGGGTCAAACTTGTGGGCCTCCCCACTTTGGCTATCCATTGGTACATATTCCAACCTCCAAACCTTTTTATACCTTGCGTCGTTCAAACCCTGCCAAGTTTGGCGTATCCTCCAACTGTCGTGCCAAATTGAAGTGACCCCTGCATGACCCTTTAGGGTCCGTCCCTTAATTAAAACCTTGTTGAATGTTTTGTCGAACTGTGTGGAGATTCGACACTGAATTTAGGGGATTTTTGGCCAGAAAATGGGGTCGGTTCACCGAAATTTGTTTTGTCAACTATATATAATGGATGCGTCGGGATTTTAGGCTTGCCGACTGGTCCGGTCGCCGTGTCTGGCCTGACCCTTTTTTTTGAAAGTTTCAGTCTCGGGCTCATATTGGGAATTCTAGAATACCACATGGCTTTACTTGATTCGCTGACCTCTAGCTCGTCACTACCTATGTGTCATCCATTGATTGGTCCACCTACTCGCCCAGTCACCCTACTGCCATGTCACCGACTGCCACTTGTCGAGATGTGTGTCTTCCAGTCAAGCTGCCACTTCTCACTGTGTACGATTGTTTCTTGTCACTGTGTACGAATGTCACATGGCAGCTCCTGGGTGGTGCCACATGGCACTTCCTAGGGTGCCAAATGGCATTTTTTTATTGGTCCATTTGGTGGCCAAAAATGCATGACACGTGGGAGCCTCTTGAGCTTCCACATCAACATGATGATGTTAGCATGAGGTCATCTCTACATAGTCACTCGCTGACATCAGCAATACAGATGATGATGTCACTTGTACGAACATGTTGACTTTGACCAAGTTTGACTGGCCATATATTCTTCGTTCCAGCTCCATTTGATGAGTTGCTTGCATCATTGGAAAGATTGCGATGAGCTGTTCTACTTGGCATAGTTTTCACCAGATTCCAAACACTTTAATTTTTGGGCCTTGTGGATCATTCCTCCCCACTAAAGGACTTTTGGACCCCAATAGTGTACACCATGAGATTATGCATGTTTCTCTGATTTAAAACATAACCCATACCCTCTGCTATCTCAACAAAAGTCTAAATATATCATTATGTTGCATAAATAAGTGATGTTATAAATGTCACCAATTTTATAAAAGTGCCCTTCTATGGGGTCTTAGAAGCAACAAGTGATTTACAATAATGACCACTATCAACTAACTCAATTTTTTTTCCATCCTTTCAGTCATCAAGACGAATGGGTCCTTCTTCTCAAGCTGTCTCTTTTCCGGTAGATGGCCTTCTTTTGGTAGCTGGCTTCCTTCCGATAGTTGGCTTCCCTTCTGAGCTGCTTCGTCGACTGATTCCTTCACATGTGCTTGTCCAACTTTCTTTTCCTTCTTGGGACACAACTCTGGATGGAGGGTCCAACAGATGGCTTCCTGATGTCCACCCTTGTTGCAATGGATGTAATGGTTTTTCCTCTTCCAGGTTTTCTTTCCCTTACTTTTCTCCTCATGTGGAGAAGGGTCTCCATGTCTTGGCTTCTTCCTAGTTTCCATAACATTCCTGTACAAATCCATTCTTTTCCAACACTTGGCAACGACATGGTTATTCATACCACAAAACGTACATGGTTTTCTATGCTATAAAATTTGTTGATCATTGACAATTTTTTTATAATCAAAAGGAACATTTGAATAATGAGACTTTTTATACCTTACTTAGTTGTCTCTAGTGCTGGTCTGGCAAGGAGAAATTTCCTCAGTTCCTCCTTTAAAACACTCATCTCCCCTTAGAGATGAATCATGATCACGATCATTAGAATGATATGATGTGCTCTCAACCTACATTGATTTAGTCTTGTCACTTGAAGACTCATGCTTCTGGGGTTTTAGAGTTGCTTTCATTGGCGGTTTTGGAGCATTATCCAATATCTTCTCTGACATAGCCTAGTATTGCACGTCGAGGTAATTCCACCACTTCGATGGGATTCACAATGCCTTGGCTGTTGGATCCAAGGCCTCCTCCATCATATCCCATTTGCTTCATTAGCTTCAAGCCAATGCCTATAGTGTGTTGCTCAAAGGCACCAAAGTCATCATCATAATGAGAAGAACATGAAACTGAAGAAGTATTGTTTACCTTAGTTACCAATTATGGATCATGTGTGGGGGATGGCTTTACTAAGCCTTCATCACTTTGCAACTTTGTAAAATCCTCTTTCGCAACTTGTAGTTGAAGTTGAAATCTTTGATTCTCTTCTTCTGCATCTCGTAATAACTTCTTCAACTTGACATTCTTTGCTTGAATGCTCTGGTTGATTGCCTATAGCTCGTTGAGCCATGCCTACTTTGGTGTATTTTCCTTCTTGCATTCAACACCTGCAATTTCTATCAATCTGAAATCGGGGTGACACTGATACCAATCTTTACTTGGTTCTAGGCCACTTGATAAGGTCATATTTAAGATCGTTTTAATTGAACTTGATTCAATTAAAGGTGAAATTGAAGTTGTTATGAAGACTTGAATCCAAATTGAATATAACTTGGTGAAATATGTTGTTTGTCTCATAATCCATTACTTAATGCATTTAATAAAACATAATTGCGGAAATAAAGCATGCATAAGGAAACATGAGATGAAAGAACAACACATGACAAGATATCACCATTGATAACATAGTTCAACAATATGGCTATATCTCTGGATCTGCTTGGAGTACGAACCATTGTCATTGATTCTCCCAATGTGGGGTTGATTCTCCTTTGCACAAGGGCTACATTCTCCCATGAAGGGGCATAATTCTCCCAAACGGGGCTTACATACAAATCACATGCATGAGTGCTTGATTCTCTCCAAAAGCCTCTAAAAGCCTTTTTTTTAATCTCTCCCAATAAAAGGGTTTAAATAATTTTTCCTAGCTCCATAATCCAAAAACACAAGATCCATGAATTTAGGATCTAGTACCTACCCAAAGACAAAAATGAGAAAGACCCTTAACTTTCTCCTTGAGACTAGGAATCCACTTGTAATAAAGTGAGGAAGAGTCCCAACCAACTCATGACACTCTTAACTTCCTCCTTAAGACTAGGAAACTAATTTACTCTTAAAATTAGGAAACTAATTTGTGAGTTGGATTCTCACATAAAACTAATTTCCCATTTTTACAAATAATACATGAGATTTCCACTCACTCCAAGTATTCCTCTTTTTTCCCCTTAAAATTATGAAACCAATTTGTGATTTGGATTCTCACAACTAATTTCCCGTTTATAGAATTAAATGAATAATACGTGAGATTTTCCAACTCACTTCAAGTATTAATCATTTATTACAATTAAACCATTCATGATTAATTAATTATTCTTTGCCCCTTATAATTAATTAACATTTTAATGATCTTCTCCATGGTATGGAAAATAATAATTCCTTGTGTGGAGATCCTCCTGGATCATATAATGATCCAGGAGGCCCAAAAATCAAAGTGTTTGGAATATGGTGAAGACCGTGCCAAGTCGAAGATCTCATCACAAGCTTTCCAAAGATGCAAGTGGCTTGTCAAACATAGCTAGAATGAAGAAGATATGACAAGTTAAAGTTTTGGTCAAACCCAGTCAAAGTCAACTTGTCCATATAGTTGACGCCATCATCCGTATTGCTAACGTCAGTAGGTGGCTGTGCAGAGATGATGTCATGCTGACATGGCAACATGAGAGGCTATCACATGTCATGCATTTTTAGCATTTTTGGTCGCCAAATGGACCAATAAAAAAAATGCACGTGGCACCCCCAAGAAGCACCACATGGCACCACCCATGAGCTGCCACATGACATCCATACACAGTGACAAGCGACAACCTACACAGTGACAAGTGGTAGTGTGACAGTAAGACATGTGGAGCACAGACAACTTGACAAGTGGGAGTTAGTGACGTGGAAGTAGGGTGACTAGGTGAGTAGGTGGACCAATGAACGAATGACACATAGGTAGTGAATGGGCAGAGGTCAACAAATCAGGTGAAGCCACGTGGAATTCTAGAAATGCCCAATATGGCCATGAGATGAAAAATTTCAAAAAAAAGGGTCGGGCCGACCAGTGACCCGGAAATCTTGGCATATCCATTATATATAGTCAACAAAACAAATTTCGGTGAACCGACCCCATTTTTCGGCCAACAATCCCCCAAATTTAGTGTCGAATCTCCACACAATTCGACAAAACATCCGACAAGGTTTTAATTAAGGGACAAACCATGTAGGGCCTGCAGGGGTCCTGTCAACTTGGCACGACGGTTAGCGGATACACCAAACTTGGTAGGGTTTGAACGATGCAGGGTATAAAAAGGTTTGGAGGTTGGAATATGTACCAATGGATAGCAAAAGGGGGGAGGCCTGTGGGATTTATCCCATGACCTCCACAACTGAATGCTAAATCAATACTCTCGCCAACCAACTGGGCTAGCTGCATGTGTTGTAAAGTCCGCCCACATGTTTATTAAAGAATTGACTTTTACCAGAGCTCCGGAGGATAGTGTGCGTGCCCAAAGGTCGTACGATGACACAAAAACCAATGCATAGAGTAATTTAATGTAGGTTGCACGCACACTTTATGAGGCAAAGAGCCCAGTAGGGGCCTGGAGGTGACTTTGTTTGTTTGAGACGATTTGAAAATCATTCTGATTTTGTGCCACGATCGCAATGGTGACGTCCGTTTCTGCATCAGAGCTTTAGATCATGAGGCTTATTGCAGAAAACCCAATGTAAGCATGGTGCTTTTGAAAATTTGGTTTCTTTATGATATTTTGCAAAATATGTATGCATGCTACAGATTTGGATGAGAGTGAAGTGATGCAATAGGGAAACAAGTGTAACACCCTGTTTCCCCCAGTCTGTAAAAATAACTATATTGGCCAAGAACTATGGCAAACTCATAGATGTGAATGTTTGATTTGACGGACCTTTTTATAAAAGGTCGATGAATGTAAATTATTTTATAAATATGTGTTGCATGGCTGCTGGGAGGGGGATGTGCTAAAAGAGACCATGATGGCTAATGAGAGGTGGTGGAAGGGACTTGGAATGGTTGCGTTAACTTCCACCAAGCCAGTACCATACTGGTTTTTACTTGCTCAAAGACCAAAGCAACTCTCTAACCCTGGAATGGATTTCCCGTCAGATTGGTAGGTGGGGAGGCTCCTCAAGAGTTAATGAGGTGATGGGGGTGAACCGCCCATCCATAAAAGCTCCCAGACCTGACCATGGATGGGGAAATTTGCACCACATGCAATCTTGCAGAGAAAGGGCAAGAGAGGAAGTGTGGTAAGGGGTAGAGAAGAGAGCAGGCACGACAGGGATCGCGGAAGGGAGAACTGGAGAAACTATGGAAACACAGGGAGTTCTGAATATAGGAGAAGGAGAGTGACCTTCGACCTTGACTTCCGTTGAGCTGGAAGTAGGAGACTAAATCTCAAAGCATCGTGGTCTAGCTCGGGGGTGGCCAGTGGTAAATCCGTTTGGAGTCACTGAGCCTACGATTGGGTGGAAACGAACACCCCTCTCAGCAGTCATGTCACACCCAGTGTTTCTGATAAGTATTTTATGCCTTGTATTTTGAATTGTATACCATGAATACATGCTCATGTTTATCCACCCATAATGATTTTTGTGTGGAATGATTGCTCGGTGTTTTGATCGAAAATAATGGATGCATACTTATACTTATATGATCATAATCGATTTATGTATAAAAGGGACAAGTTCAGAATACGAGTCTGTTCCCTTTAGATTTGTTCTGTCTATTGACTCACGCTATGTCCTGGTTTGATTTCCCGAACGCACCTCCTCCCGAGAAGTTTCCTCACATTCCAGAGCCGGAGTGAGTTCCTTGAAAACACTACCGTTATAGTAAACCCATGAGTTTACTTTACCCCTGTCACATAGTTCATAGCTCGGTGAATTAGGAAGGCTTTTCAGTTAGGTCACTAAGCCTAGGGATGATTTCCCTAGAACCCTCTGAAGGATCATGTGATTGGAGTCTGGAAACCTTGTATAAGAATAAGTAGTTCTCTCAGGTTTCGACATTTCGGCACCTGGGAAACCAAAGGGAAAGACCTCTCATCTTCACCAATTGCGAAATCCCAGTATGCAAAACCCCGAATCGGTTTAGCATGAATAGGTTTCAGCGTTTTGGAACCTGGGAAACCAAAGGGCAAGACCTCTCGTCTTCACCAGTCGTGAAATCCCAGTATGCAAAACCCCGAATCAGTTTAGCATGAATAGGTTTCGACATTTTAGCACCCGGGAAACCAAAGGGCAAGTCCTCTCATTTTCGTTAGTCGTGAAATCATGGTATGCAAAACCCCAAATCGGTTCAGCGAGAATAGGTTTTGGCATTTCGGCACCCGAGAAACCAAAGGGAAAGACCCCTCGTTTTCACAAGTCGCGAAATCCCGATACGTGAAACCCTGATGCACTCTGTGGATGAGCCTGAGGTCATCGGACAGGGTCTTGTGGTAGGAAGGAGGAGTCCCGAAAGAATCTAGACCGTCCATTTGTAGGGACGCATGGTGAAGATCTAAAGCCACCAGGGGTTCTAGAGATCGGGGAAATAGGAGTGAAGACCCCACCAAAATCCTGAAAGGTAGAATGCTGGGATTTAATCTGGGTTGTTGATCAAGTCGATGGTCTGGACCGTAGATCCGGATGATACCGGGCTTGCGAGTCTTGGGGATTCGAAAGGGAAAGGAGGAACGCTTGCATCGCGATTCCCCGAATCGCGAAACCCCGAAAGAATTTAGAGGAATAGCACCAGGTCATAGGACCGGTTGTATGAAAAGCGACCCAAGGGAGGAGCTAAGGATCTGTTAGACCCTTTTGGGTTTCGGTATTTCAAAAGAAAAAGAACAGGGGAACGTTTGCATCGTGATTCCTCGAATCGCGAAAACCGGAAGCGCCCTTTTGGTAAGGCCTGTGGTCATGGCCAACGATCACATGGAGGAGCATAAGGGAAGGGATGGTCTGTGCTAGGCCCCATAGAAATTCAGGGATTCTGTCCCTCGAAGAAAAGACAAAAAAAAAAAAAATCTTAGTTGCCGTAGTGGGTGTGTGACAAATTGGTATCAGAGCATGGTTACAACACTTGGCCTGCTTGGGCTCATGGACGAGTTGCACAGAAACTCCATTTTAAGTACTCTTAAAAGGAGTAACTCTCTATCCTAACCCCCCTTATCAAAAGCCGAAGTTAAGAATGAAAATTCCTATTGTGTGTATGCATTTGAAAAATATGAATTATGCACTGATTGTGAATAAATATAATGTTGACTAACAATAAGTGTTTTTCTTGCACAACAAGCGGATGATTAACTGAGGGAAACTGCAGACGCATAGAATGGTGACACACCACGAAGTGGGGGATGGCTCCCACAATAGAGATGAAGAGCCTGACGAAAGGAGAGCGGTAGAGACCCCTTCAGATGTAGCTGAGACTGTGAGAAGCCTCATGGTTGAACTACAGAGCTGCAAGGCTGACAACGAGAGGTTGATAAAAGAGCAAGAGAAGCAAACATAAATTAATGCAGTCTTGCTGCAGAGTTTATCCGACATACAAAGACAATTGCAACATGGACCTGACACTAGTCACGCAGACCAACGACAGACAAAGAGAAGTCGAGGCCCACCTGGGATACAGAAACATGGTCTTTTAAGTGGCCACACTGGGAGGAGCACCTCAAGAAAGGTCCACCTTAGAGATAAGGGACAAGCATCGGACGATTCCTCTGGAAAGGAAACTAGCGTCTCAGAGGGATCTTCTAGTAATAGAACGAGTTCTTATTCCCGAAGAAAACAGAAGAAGTGAAATCATTCCAAAAATCATAATCTCGAAGAATTCAAGAAGGCCAAACCACCCTCTTTCGACGGTGAAATAAAGAAGGGAGAGGAAGTGGAGGCCTGACTGCTTGGACTAAAGAAGTATTTCAAGGTCCATGACTTCTCAGAAAACTTGAAGGCCCGAGTAGCCACTTTCAACTTGAATGGAAAAGCTTCCATTTGGTGGGAAGACCTTAAGAATGTAAAAGGGATTCACGAAGAGGACCTATCTTGGGAATGGTTTGAGAAATACTTCAGGAAGAAGTATCTGTCGAAAAAGTATTTTGATGAAAATACTAAAGAATTCTATGAACTGAAGCTGGGACAATGCACCATAGAGGAATATGTAAGTAGATTCCTCGAGTTGCTGAGGTACGTACCCTATATAAAAGTAGAAAAGGTAAAGGTGCAATGATTCATTAGTGGACTACCTAAGGACTATCAGAACAGGATTGAGTTTGACGAGCCAAAGACCCTAGAAGACACTATCCGAAAGGCAAGATATTGTTATGAACAGCTTGGGCATCGGACATAACCTCATGAAGGCTGGAAGTAGAAGAATAGTTCGGGAATCCAGAAAAAGTGGTTTAAATCCCCAAGATTTAAAAACTATAAAAAGGACTCAAGGATGAGCTTCCCAACCCAAAGTGTACACCAATAGAATTTCCCCTCCCAGAGCGGAAATAAACCTTTTGGATCTACCTCAGGAAAGAATGATAACCCGAAGAAAGAACCCTTGAAATGTTGGGGTTGTGGAGAAGAACATCTACTGAGGGACTGCCCGCACCAACAACAGAACAGTTGGAGGATTTACAATGTTGAAGAAGCTACCACCGTCAATGATGTGGCCAAGAGCATGCCACAAATTTATGCAGCCTTGGATAATAAACACGCTGACCACCAAGCTTCAGTGGTGGAGATGGAAGGTATGATCACCAACCATCTAGCGTCTATTCTAATTGACCCTGGTTCAAATTTGAGTTATATAGCCCCTAAGGCTGTTGATAAGTGTAAATTACAACCACATAAACACGCCAAGCCATGGTTGGTACAGTTAGCCACTAGCACCAAAAGAAAGGTAGAGGAGGTCATACCAGCTTGCCAATTCACTATGGGTGAATTCCCCACCCAAGCAACCCTTAACATATTACCCCTAGGATCGTATGACCTGTTGATTGGTATGGAATAACTAGTTGTATATAAATCCAGACTAGATTGTTACCATAAAACCTTAGAGTGTGTAAGTGAAGAAGGAAGAAGGATAACCCTTCATGGGATCCAAAAACCTGTCTCGGTGAGACGAATATCAGCTCTTCAAATGATAAAGTATTGCAGAAGGGGATGTCCACTATATGCGATGTAGGTGTTGAAATCAGTTGAAGATGACAAACCAAGCCTCGAAGACCACCCCATACTAAGAGAATATAGAGATGTATTTCCGGAAGAGGTACTGGGTCTACCTCCAAGAAGGGACATTGACTTCTCGATAGGACTTGCACCAGGAGTGGTGCCAGTGTCTCGGACACCCTACAGGATGAGCACACCTAAGCTAGTTGAGCTTAAATTACAACTAAAATAAATGATGGACAAAGGCTATATCCGACCCAGCGTGTCTCCATGGGGAGCACCAGTCCTGTTTGTGAAAAAGAAAGATGGTACCCTCCGACTGTGCATAGATTATAGACAACTCAATAAGGTAACCATAAAGAACAAGTACCCCTTACCCATGATCGATGACCTGTTCGATCAATTGGGAGGTGCTTCCTCTTCTCAAATATTGATTTGAGATCTAGATACCATCAAGTCCGAATCGAGGGTGAAGAGATCTACAAAACTGCCTTCAGGACGAGATATGGTCACTATGAGTTTGTGGTAGTACCATTTGGATTGACCAATGCCCCTGCCACTTTTATGTGCTTGATGAACAATGTGCTCAGCAAATTCCTAGACAAATTTGTACTGGTTTTTATT
>ML833011.1:41123-52358 GCA_009831015.1 Picea engelmannii
AATTTGTACTGGTTTTTATTGACGATATATTAATTTACTCCAAGAATAGAGAGGAACATGAGGAACATCTTAGACTTGTGCTTCAAGTGCTAAGAGAACATAAGCTCTATGCCAAATTTAGCAAGTGCGACTTTTTCCAGAAGCAAATACATTACTTGGGCCATGTCATATCTGAAGAGGGAGTAGTAGTAGACCCTGACAAGATCAGGTCTATCATGGAATGGCCTACCCCAAAGGATGTTTCAGATATTATATCCTTTATGGGCTTAGCAGGATACTATAGGAGGTTTATAAAAGGATTCTCCAAGATTGGTTGTCCAATCACTGCCCTCCAGAAGAAGGGAGTTAAATTCTTTTGGACCCCAAAATGCGAAGAAAGGTTTCAGTCCCTAAAACATCTACTGACCCATGCACCCGTGTTGAAGATCGCTGATCCCGAAGCTGACTTCCTCGTGTGCACAAATGCTTGCAAGGAAGGGCTCGAAGGAGTCCTTATGAAAGGAGGAAGTGTAGTCTTCTATGAATCCCAAAAATTGAATGAGCACGAAGTCAACTATGTGACCCATGATCTAGAGCTAGCCTCCATAGTGCACACCTTAAAAATGTGGAGGCATTACCTCCTAGGAAGGAAATTTGTACTCATGATAGACCACTGTGGATTGCGATATCTGTTTGACCAACCAAAGCTCAATGCCAGACAAGCTAGGTGGATGGCCCTCCTTAGTGAGTTTGATTTTGAAATCAAACATGTTAAAGGAAAGGAAAATAAGGTGGCCAATGCCCTTAGCAGAAGTATGAAAACAATTCACCTGGCAACGGTGAGCACCTGCGAGACGAATGTCAAAGAAAGAGTCAGGAATGCACAAGAAACAAACACATTCTTCTAGACCATGACCTCGTACCTGGAGCAAGAACCCATAGGGATAAAGTATGAAGGCTACCAGATGATAGATGGAGGTTTTCTAACTTACAGAAACATATTGTATATTCCAGATTGTAACGACTTGAAGAGGTTCATAATGGATGAACTACATAAAAGACCATATACTGGTCACCTGGGATATCAGAAGATGATCACGACCACTAGGAAACAATTCTATTGGCCTGGGTTAAAGAAAGACATAGCTAATTATTTAGCTAAGTACCTAGAATGCCAATAGGTTAAAGCAGAACACCGACACCCAACAAGATTATTATAACCTCTACCAATCCCAGAATGGAAATGGGAAACCATTTCCATGGATTTCATCATCGGATTACCAACCTCGACCAGGCAGAATGACGCCATCATGGTGGTGGTGGATAAATTGAGCAAGTCCGCCCATTTTATCCCCATCAAATTGACTTGCAAGGCACTAGATATTGCCAGCATATTCATGAAGGAGATATTCAGACTACATGGTATGCCTAAAAAGATCGTGTCCGACAGAGACACGAAATTTACTTCCAAATTTTGGAAATCCTTGATGGCTGGTCTAGAGACCAAATTATTGTTTAGCACAGCCTATCATCCTCAAACTAATGGACAGACAGAAAGAGTGAACTAAATATTAGAAGACATGCTAAGAATGCATGTAATGCATCAACCTAAAAAGTGGGAAGATTACCTGCCACTGGTAGAATTTGCCTACAATAACGGCTACCAAGAATCCCTGAAGATGAGTCCTTTCGAAGTCCTCTATGGTAGACCGTGCAACACTCCAGTTAGTTGGAGTAACCCAGTAAATAGATTTACTATTGGACCCGACATGTTGAAAGAAATGGAACAACAAGTGATTCAGATAAAACAAAATCTAAAGGTCTCTCAGAACAGACAGAAAAGTTATGTCGACTGAAAGAGAACTCCAAGAGAATTCAAGATGGGAGACCACGTATATCTTAGAGTTAGGCCCAGGAAGAGTTCCCCGAGGATGGGAGCTTGTGCAAAGTTGGCAACTCGGTATTGCGGACCCTTTGAAGTTCTAGATAGAGTGGGACCTATAGCCTATAGGCTAGCACTTCCTCCCACAGTAAAAGCACATAATGTTTTCCATGTTTCATTATTGAATAAATATGTACACGATTCTAATCATATAATTGACTGGTCTGTGATCCAGGTGGAACTGGAGGGATAATTCCTACCATAACCTCAATGCATACTGGACAGAAAGGAAACCCCACTCAGGAACCGAACCATTGCACAGGTCAAGGTGCAGTGGAAACATTTTGGCCCAAATGAGGCTACATGAGAAATGGAAGATGCCATGAAATAGGCATATCCGATTTTGTTTACTTCTGTACATACACGTCATATTGATAGATAGAACATCGAGGATGATGTTCCTTTAAGGGGGAGGGAATTGTAACACCCTGTTTCCCCCAGTCTGTAAAAATAACTATATTGGCCAAGAACTATGGCAAACTCAAAGATGTGAATGTTTGATTCGACGGACCTTTTTATAAAAGGTCGATGAATGTAAATTATGTTATGAATATGTGTTGCATGGCTGCTAGGAGGGGGACGTGATAAAAGAGACCACGATGGCTAATGAGAGGTGGTGGAAGGGACCTGGAATGGTTGCGTTAACTTCCACCGAGCCAGTAACGTACTAGTTTTTACTTGCTCAAAGACCAAAGCAACTCTCTGACCCTGGAATGGATTTCCCGTCAAATTGGTAGGTGGGGAGGCTCCTCAAGAGTTAATGAGGGGATGGGGGTGAACCGCCCATCCGTAAAATCTCCCAGACTTGACCACGTATGGGGAAATTCATGCCACACGCAATATTTCAGAGAAAAGGCAAGAGAGGAAGTGTGGTAAAGGGTAGAGAAGAGAGCGCTTGCGAGAGGGATCGCGGAAGGGAGAACTGGAGAAACTCTGGAAACACAGGGAGTTCTGAATATAGGAGAAGGAGAGTAACCTTCGTCCTTGACTTCCGTTGAGTTGGAAGTAGGAGACTGAATCTCAAAGCATCGTGGTCTAGCTCAGGGGTGGCCAGTGGTAAATCCGTTTGGAGTCACTGAGCCTACGATTGGGTGGAAACGAGCACCCCTCTCAGTGGTCATGTCACACCCGGTGTTTCTGATAAGTATTTTATGCCTTGTATTTTGAATTGTATATCATGAATACATGCTCATGTTTATCCACCCATAAGGATTTCTGTGTGGAATGATTGCCCGGTGTTTTGATTGGAAACAATGGATGCATACTTATACTTATATGATCATAATCGGTTTATGTATAAAAGGAACAAGTTCAGAATACAAGTCCGTTCCCTTGAGATTTGTTTTGTCTATTGACTCACGCTATGTCCTGGTTTGATTTCTCGAAGGCACCTCCTCCCGGGAAGTTTCCTCGCATTCCAGAGCCGGAGTGAGTTCCTTGAAAAGACTACTGTTATAGTAAACCCACGAGTTTACTTTACCCCTGTCACAGAGTTCATAGCTTGGCGAATTAGGAAGGCTTTTCAGTCAGGTCACCAAGCCTAGGGATGATTTCCCAAGAACCCTCTGAAGGATCATGTGATCGGAGTTTGGAAACCTTGTACAAGAATAAGTAGTTCTCTCAGGTTTCGACATTTCGGCACCCGGGAAACCAAAGGGCAAGACCTCTCGTCTTCGCCAGTCGTGAAATTTCGGTATGCGAAACCCCAAATCGGTTTAGCATGAATAGGTTTCAATGTTTCGGCACCTGGGAAACCAAAGGGCAAGACCTCTCATCTTCGCCAGTCGTGAAATCCTGGTATGCGAAACCCCGAATCGGTTTAGCATGAATAGGTTTCGACGTTTCGGCACCTGGGAAATCAAAGGGAAAGACCTCTCGTCTTTTCCAGTTGTGAAATCTCGGTATGTGAAACCCTGAATCGGTTTAGCGAGAATAGGTTTCGGTGTTTCGGCACCCAGGAAACCAAAGGGCAAGACCCCTCGTTTTCGCAAGTCGCGAAATCTCGGTACGCGAAACCCCGATGCGCTCTGTGGATGAGCCCGAGGTCACCGGACAGGGTCTTGTGGTAGGAAGGAGGAGTCCTGAAAGAATCTAGACTGTCCATTTGTAGGGACGCATGGCGAAGATCTAAAGCCACCAGGGGTTCTGGAGATCGTGGAAATAGGAGTGAAGACCCTGCCAAAATCTTGAAAGGTAGAATGCCGGTATTTAATCTGGGCCGTTGATCAAGTCAATGATCTGGACCGTAGATCCGGATGATACCGAGCTTGCGAGTCCCGAGGATTCGAAAGGGAAAGGAGGAACGCTTGCATCACGATTCCCTAAATCACAAAACCACGAAAGAATTTATAGGAATAACACTAGGTCATAGGACCGGTCGTATGAAAAGCGACCCAAGGGAGGAGCTAAGGATCTGTTAGACCCTTTCGGGTTTCGGCATTTCGAAAGACAGAGAACAGGGGAACGCTTGAATCGCGATTCCCCAAATCATGAAAGTCGGAAGCGCCTTTTTGGTAAGGCCTATGGTCATAGCCAACGATCACATGGAGGAGGATAAGGGAAGGGATGGTTTGTGCTAGGCCCCATAGAAATTCGGGGATTCTATCCCTTGAAGAAAAGACAAAAAAAAAAGAAAATCTTAGTTGCCATAGTGGGTGTGTGACAACAAGTCTTGGTTTATTTCAGGAAACTCATCAATTGTGAGACAAATGTAATGCCAATGTTGATGCTTGAATATAATCAGAATATTCAAAGAGGATCGTGGTTTCCCATTGGAAAAGATTCCATGTTATGCCACAACTTGTGAGAGATCAACCTTCTAGAGAAGAGATCGTCTCTTTATTTAAGAGACATTGCCACTTGTTGTGAGACCTAGTCCTTGTAATTGAGGAGAACATATCATTGCGACATGTTGTGAGAATCATTTCTGTGAGAACTTTGCCCTTGGATTGTCCATGGAGATTTTCTCATTTCAGGAGAGACTTTGCCACATGTTGTGAGAGACAACTCTTTACATAAAAGAGCACTTCTTTGATGCTATCACTGGGAGTGGGACTATAGCCCTTTTATATGTAAAGGAGAAGCATATTTTAGAGAAGAGAATGAAGTGGCTATGCAGTTGAGCGGAGCCTGGAGACCTAGCCCACCCTGGGTGAACTTTGTTAACAATTGGTGATTCCTTGTCCTTATGTGTGGCTTCTTATCTCATGTTTTTTATGCTTCCTTATTTTCACAGTTAAGTTGTTGGATGCATTAAGTAAATGGCACATGAGATTTAATAAGCTTCTTAACCAAGTTCAATTCAATTTGGATTCAATCCTCTTAAACACTTCAACTTCACCTTTTAACGCAATCAAGTTCAATAAAAACGATCTTAAATCTGACCTTTAATGGAGTGGCATAAAACCGAGTAAAGATTGGTAACAGAGTCACCCCGGCCCCATATCAATTAATGGCCTTGAACCTTTTCATTTGTTGATATCATAACCATCTGACCAATTTTTGAAAACTGGTTCAGTAACCTTCTCATGCATATATTGTTAGTTTCCTTTCAAGACTAGTGGTTTTTCGTCCTTAATTTTGTATTTCTTATATTATTACTATGTGTGTTTTTTTGCAAAATATATGTAACTTTGATCAAGACATTTGTTGCCTAGAGTTTTTTAAAGCTTTTTGAAAGGATTTAATGTTTTAAATATAGAAAACACAATGTTCATGCCCAGATGAGATTTGAGAACCACATGATTTCTCCTTTTTGATTAAGCATATACTATTTATGAGCTAATGGTATAAATTAATCCAATTTTAAGTTGTTTAAAAGAATTCATAATCATAAGAATACCAACTTCCATAGTTCAAATTTCTGTTCAGATTCCATTAGATGCAATAGTACAAAAAAACTAACAACGCTCATTAGTCTGATCGAAGTGGTAGTGGTTGTATGTACCTAGCTGGTAGCCCCATACAATACATGATTCCTAATGCTAATTATTTTATTTTATTATTTTTAAATAAAATTAAAACTTACACAACTTATAAAATTTAAAGTAGCTTTACATTTTCCCCTGGATATGTTATGGTTAATATGTTTTTGTGGGTTTACATGCAACTAGCATTGGTGATTCCACTTGGTTTACATGCATGTTGGCTGCTCCACATGGTCTCCATGCATCACACTCATCTGGGTTTGATCCTCCATCCTTCATCTGTAAGCTAGATATTTTCACTCCAATTGAAGAGATCAAGAGATCACATAGTCACTAGATTCAATGACATTGTTCAGAAGCACTCACTAGTCTGGTTAAGCACTCTGAACTAGGAAGATCATTATGTGCAATGGGGTGGATGGAAATAGTTAGGATTCGATCTGATGCTACAATTAAGGATAGGGAAAAGGTAAGGGTGGACCTTTCAACTTATTTAGGTGTGTTTACCCTAGATGGATGACCTCATTGGTGGAAGTGAAATGTGCTGAACTCAGTAGGGCAGAGAGAGTTGCGAGCAGGAAGATAAGAGGTGTCGATGAAGATTATGTACTATTGTTGAAGGTGGATGCAAAAGTATTTCCAGGCGTCCAACATAATGACCTAAAATGCGCTTGGTCAGAAGAAGCCACAAGATCCTTCAACACCCTCGACGAATTGGTGTAGCATTGATGCAAGAAGGGCATCTACTTGCAATTAGATTTGCTTGAACTGGGACAAAGTGAATACAATTTTGTAAAAGTACAACAACATAAATTTGTTGGATCGATCCTGAAATAGTTAGGAGTCGTGGTAAGTACATGGATGATTTGCTTCCGTGCAGTACTGGAGGAAATGTTGGTTGAACCATTCCTTTGCTTGAGTAGGGTAAAAAGTGAATTGAACCAGAAATAGATAGAAGGAAGTATGGTTCGGTTTTTGCATGGGATGGAATTCAAGCAATTAAGACAAATTTGGGAAATTAAACAACATCCTCGGTAAGGAAATACATTTATTCTCTGACTTTGCAACAAGGAAGGTACAAAGTAGCCATTGCTTGACCAAAGGGCCGCCGTCAACACATAAGTAAATACAACATTCTTCTAAACAAAGGAAGTAAGTAGTTGGCGACATTTCGATGATTGATAAGGCTCTAGATTCCGAAACCTCCACCTCCCTCTTACTATAAGCATGACAAAAGAAAATAAATAATGATTAAATCAATGGTCAGCTGGAGTGTAAAGGACAAAAAATTCACCCTAGTTCTTTTTGCCTTCCTTCACCCAATATTCCTTATTTATGTTGTGGGAATGCCTCAATCTATCCCGTCAAATGACTTCAAAATAGTTGGAAAGGGAAAGGGTACGCTCATAAGTGGGAATGGCCTCAAAAAAATGGTGCATCGAGAGAATAATCATGGAAGGGTGTTGAGAGAATGCTAAGGGTGAGGGTGCCACCCAGGAAGATTGAAAGTGAGAATATCGATGGTAGATATCACAGTCGAGGGCGAGTGCTCGACCTCCCAACTACAATTTGGTAAGCCTTCCTCCTGATCTTGAATTACTTCCGAAATTGAATTTATTGAAGTTGTTTTTGATAATATGGTAGTTTTGGGAGGTATTAACCTCCACGTGTAACCTTTGAGAAGACTAGAATATTCCAGGAAGCAAGAGAAACCCTAAAACATTGGATAATAACCCTAGAAGACAAGTCAAATCAAGAGAATATTTAAGATTGAGTAATTAGCCTCCACAAAGAGAAGTCGACCCAGTCAAGTGAGATAGATAAGTATAAATAGAGGGCACTAGAGCTCATTTGACACTCACTCACTCACAACTGCATAATATTAGTGGTGCGCAAGTTTGGAGAGGGAGTGCAGCTGCAACCACTGCAACTGGTATTTTGGATTTTGGTTGGATTTTCTCTTGGTTATGGTTTGGACTTTCTGTTTGGTCTTTGGTCATTCTTTCTTGGTGCACTATCCTTGGAGAAAGGTGCACTACCTTGGTTGGCTATTGGTCTGCTTCCAGAATTATTCTGTCAATCAAGGTTAAGGTGCTCGAGGGTGGCCTTTATGCCTATGGTTGGGTGAAAATATTGCTATATTGTATATGAAAAGATGAGCACATCTCTTTATTTATAAAAGGTTATGGGCCCACACTATCTTAAAATAGTCTAACCAATGGAAGATAGATTGGGAAGTTATTTGTTAATCTTGTTATGGCACGAGTTACAACTATAGCTAGTTTTTCTAATTATGCAGTTGCAACAACCCTTATGTTTGGACACTTCTGGAGAAGCATTTGACCTAATTCCTTGATATCCTAGTGCACCTCTTGGTACCCTCAACTAGCAAAAACGTCAGGTTTGAATTTTTGGTCAAAGTCAAAGTCAAAGGTTCACTAGTCAAAGTCAAAGGTCGACTTCTTGTCAAATTGATTTTGCGGTCAAAGTTGAAATTTTATAGTTTCTAGCTTGTTCTAATCACTGAATCTTCTAATTGAGTTTCTAATCTCTTCTTGTCAAGATGGTATCTAGTTTCAGATTGGAAGACAAGTTGGACGATGCTACAAGGTTTCAAAGGTACGCCCTTGTATATGCTATCTAAGTTATATCATCTAGCAAAACATGAGTGTATTTGCAGGGAAAGTACTGGAGATATTGTCCAAGAAGTAACCTTGGATTCAGTGCATTTAGAAGAACAAGCACACCCTCCATAATAGTTGAGGCTTCAGGTTCCAGGTTTGATTAAATTGTTAATCTTCAAATTTATATATATCAAGGGTGATAATTGTTACATTACAAATTGTGAAAGCAATATTTGAAAGATTCTATTATTGCTAGGTGCAATGAATACTTGAATGCATATGAATACTATTGATATAGATTCTTATTCTAATTGTTCGCAAGATGAACTAACATCTCCTCTAGATAGATATTTCTTGTTTTCTCTTGTTGTTCTTGTTTTGGGCAGGTACCCTTGTGAAATATGTTTGATGAACAATCCTTGCGGAAGCTGTCATAGAATAAGTTTATAAGGATGACACAACTGCCAGATGGGTAGCAATCAAAACAGATAGAAAAAAACTTAAAGAGACTCAGAGGAGTCAGACTTGATGGAAGTTAGGAATCAAAATAAAACTAGAATAGGTTTCTGACACTTTGCAGAAAGCGAAGAAAGATGCAGCAGACAAAAGCATGGACTCTCTCAGATGGAGGGATATGATCACAAAATTCCAAAAGAAGATCATGCATATTGCTCATTCATGCATGAAGCTGGGATTATGAGGGAGCTAATCCCTAATGATATGATCCATTGAAGAAGAATCTGTAAAGACTATGAAGTATCTAGTCATGTTCTTCATTTGAAGTAGCAACCATGATAATTGTTAGAAAAACAGGACCATGGAGCAATAAAATAAAACAAATACAGAAACAAAACACAGAAGATACACAATACAATAGAGACACGGATTTATGTGGTTCACCCAGTGTGGGCTACGTCCACCATAGAAATTGCCAGGTCCTTCCTTTATTATTATCCAGCATATGAAGGGATACAACCTACAACAAACCCACTATAACTTCCTCTTATTTCTCTCACAGTCTCCTATCTCAGAATACAATATTCGCCATCAAAAAATAACCGCAGTACATTTCCCTCATAAAAGAGGGTTTCCTTCTAGGGCAAAAAACCCTAACATAATCTCTATCGTTAGATCTGTGACCTTATAATGAATGGTCCAGATTTACAGTGAAATTACAATATACATTTACAAGGCAATTTTTCCTTTGGGGGATGCTACCCCCAAATCCCCGTTGGGGGCCCACTTGCCTCCAGACCCCCTAGCCCGTGGGATAGCCCCCCCGGACCCCGCAAAGGGGGTACCCTCCGCACTCCCCCGCGTGGAAGAGTGTACATACTTCTGGGGTGTAAATACTTCATGGGGTATAAACATGGCTGAAAGTAAAAGACCTTTGAATCAGGAAGATAATCAGGCTCCACAACCAACAATCTCCCACTTGGAGACTGATCTCACGAACTCCACTGCTGTTGTATATGCTGGACTCTGAACCTTCTTGGACCTGGAAAATTTCTCATCTTCATATTCATTCTTGAAGACCAACTGAAATTGAGCAGGAACTCAGTTTCTCCCTGGTTACTCCCTTTGTTAACATGTCTGCAGGATTCTTGATAGTGTGTATCTTTTCCAACTTCAAATGTCCATCTTCCAAGGCAGATCGTATGAAGTGGTACCTCAACTGTATATGCTTAGTATTCGAATGGAAGGCTGAGTTCTTTGCAAGATGAATGTCACTCTCATTGTCATAGTACAACCTGCTATTCTCTTGCTTCTTTCCCAATTCCTCCATAAACCTCTATAACCAAATCATCTCTTTACTAGCCTCTGTAGCAACAACATACTCTACCTCTGTTGTTGAAAGTGAAACAACCTTTTTCAGTTTTGAAATCCAACTTACTGCTGTTCCACCTATAGTAAACACATACCCTGTGGTACTCCTCCTGCTATTTTTATCACCTGCCATATCTGAATCAACATATCCTTGTAGAACAATTTCTGAACCTCCAAAACATAATGCATGATTAACAATACCTCTCAAGTATCTGCACTTTACTGCCTGCCAATGTTCTTTACCTGAATTATTCATATATCTTCTCACAACTCCCACTGCATGTGAAATATCTGGTCTTGTGCAAACCATTGCATACATCAAGCTGCCAACTGCTGATGAATATGGGACCCTGGACATGTATTCTATCTCCTCCCGTGTCTTGGGACACATTTCCATAGTTAATTTGAAATGGCTGGCCAAAGGTGTACTAACTGGTTTTGCATTCTGCATTCTAAACCTCTCCAACACCTTCTCTATGTACTCACCATGAGACAATGTCAGTTTGCGATTTTTCCCGTCTCTTGTTATTCTCATACCAAGGATTTCTTTTGCAGCACCCAAATCCTTCATCGCAAATGAATTGGCTAATTTCTTCTTGAGCACATTTATATCCTACATATTAGACCCTGCAACAAGCATGTCATCTACATACAATAGAAAGATAATAAAGCTTCCATTTTCTAGCTTTTTAAAATAAACACAGTGATCAGTATGACATCTACTATAACCCTGTTCTGTCATAAACCTGTCAGACTTCAAATACCACTACCTTGGAGCTTGCTTTAGGCCATATAAGCTCTTCTTCAACCTGCATACCAAATTCTCCTTCCCTTTGACCTCATACCCCTGTGGATGCTGCATATAAATCTCTTCCTCCAAATCCCCATGGAGAAAAGCTGTTTTTACATCTAACTGTTCAAGATGCAAATCTTCTAC
>ML833012.1:0-33083 GCA_009831015.1 Picea engelmannii
TTATAAATTAATGGATGGTCTGAAATGACGGTAGAATGGAGCATCATTCAAGTTTCAACATCAATTTAGTTAAAGTTCAACAGTAACATCATTTATGCAAAGATATCCATAACCATCTTCGGGAACACCCATCCCTCCTTTCAATTCAGCTGTTAATATTTTTTTCTCATGCTGAGTTGTATGTGAGTTTTAATTTTGATAAACCATGAACTTCGTTTCAGCCATTTACTTTTCTGCAGTTTACATAAGAAATATTGGACTCTGCCACCTCTCTCAAACTCTTCTAACTCTGATTCCTATCAGCATCTGCAGTGGGTTGGAAATCAATGGTTCTATTGAAAAACCTTCCCTGTTTGAAGATAACATTGATAAGAACTGCAACACCCATGGAAGTGCAAAACACGGTTTACAAATTGCAAAAATTGGTGCTCCACAGAGGAAAAGTGAATTGCAGAAAGATCAGCTATAACACACTACAGACCCTGCTTCCCCGTCCTGTTGTGCAGTCTAAGAATGCAATTGAGACCTATATAGTATCTTGTAAGTTTTTGCTCTGCTGCAGACGAATAGCTCGAGTGCATTGGCTCAGTTAATTTACAATATTCATGAAAAAAGGGTCCCATATCTCAACTAACAAGCCCGTATAGATACCACCCTATTTCAAGCAACTTCATTGGATACTTTTCTGGAGGTGATTTAGAGTGTGCCCCAGGTCACAGGGACTGCTGTGAGCAAAATTGTAAATAGGTAGATTATGATGATCAAAAATTTATAAGCACCCGATGCAGAACTCGCAAGCTAGAGAGAAAACGTGGGTGCTTAATAAGCATGGAGTTATGTGGGAGCCTTTTGCTTCGACAGTTTAAAAGCAAAATCAAAACCAGTATGTATTGGAAAAGTGACAAACACAAATTTGTAAAAGATAGAATCTGATAGAGCCTGTCAAAAAGAAGATCAACTACCACTGGAGCACATATAAGGTGTTATCTAACATTTTACTCCATCACGCAGCCAAATCATAGATCTGACTGATTTTTTTTCCTTTTCTTCGTAAATGATGCTCCATTGTTGCATAAGGAGAATTGCCAACTGTCCAATTTCATAGACTCAGCCAACCATGAAAGGTCAACTGCCCAGAAAGGGTCAGACTCTTTCAACTAAGATGCCATAAATGGGGTAACTGTTCCACCAAAGTCACCCAGCGCTGGCACCTCACCCCAACTGCACCTCCTGAAGTTGACGGACCTCCCCTACAGCTCTGACAGATTGTTTGAAACACTAAACAATCACACCAAATGCAATAATTTACCATCATTATAAGTTTGAGTTGCGACCTAAGTCTCAAGAAATCAAGCACTTGTATTTTCAACTGTGGTTTTGATGTTTTGATTGAACCTATGTATGACAGAGAAATATATCGACTCAATACTAAACCATATTGTTTTATTTCCTATACACACCAATAAAATCCCATATCTGACATAGCCCACTCCATTTCGTCATAGGGAATGTCTAGCCATGTGCTCTGATTCAATCCCACTGTTTGCTATAGTATTAGGGCCTTTATTTTTCTTGAGTTCAATTATACATGAGTTAGTCCACAATGTAAAATCTGAATGTTCATTTCAGTCCAATCAATGTGTAGACATGGCAATCCATACAAAAATACTGAATTTCAAAAACACCCAGAAGTTCTTATAGACATGGGCTATATGCAAAAACACAATAACAGGCCTGCAAAAGATGATATACTCACATTTTCAAACTGAAATTGCTGGGAAATTTGCAGAATGATTTAAAGAATTGCTAACAAAAGTCGCCCATGGAGTCTGCTAATAATACGAGATAACTCGAGCAAATCCATGAACAGAGAAATGGCCGCCATAGATTCGCCAACCAATTTAAGTGGCTTTTCTTCCTTGTAATGGCGGAGATTGCAATGGAAACTTCAAAGCATCGGTGTAGAAAACAGGAATCAAAAGTAAAGTCAAAGGGATTTTTTTTTTGTAAAGTCCCAATCCCAATCGCTGGTTCCATACTCCTACAATATGATTAGCTTTTTTGACAGAAACGGCCTAATTTTTTATTTTGGTCGGAGTGGGTCAATGACATGTCGTTCTCGATTCCCGTGGTTAGATCAGACAAACTTAGTGGAAGGTGAACCACTCCGCTATAAATGAATAATTTTAGAATTTATTATTAAGTAAATAGATTTAATTTTAAATTTATATATAGAAAGAAATTATAAAAAGATTGAAATGTAAAATAGTTTTTAAAAAATAAAAATTAGAATTAAGATTAATGTATATCAGTATATTTAATTATTATATATATTTAAAATAATTTTTATTTTATTTTAATTATAAATTTGGCAAAGATTAAGATGAATAAAATTATTTTATAAAAATATTTCAAAATTGTATATTTTGAAAAAAATTACAAATCAAATCCTTCTCCAAATTAATATAATTAATATAAATATAAATAGATTATATAAATTAATTAAGATGACAAGAAAGATTAATATAAATATAAATTGATTATATAAATTAATTAATTTCGACATGTGCACAAAAATATGACAAGAAATTATAAAAAAAAATTGTAATGTAAAATAGTTTATATTTTTAAAATTTTAGAGTTAAAATTCAGTTATATTAGTTTATTTAATTATTATATATGTTAAGAATAAATTTTATTTTATTTTAATTATGAATTTGTCTGAGATTGAGATGAATAAAATTATTTTATATAAAATTTCAAAATTTTACATTTTTTAAAATTTTAAATATCAAATAATTTGATTTGATCCTTCTCCGAGTTGAATACGTCAAAGATTAATATAAATCTAATGATTATATAAATAAATAAATAAATACATGTGATGCATAAATATAACATATGTAATTAAATTAAATTATAAATGTCTTTTTTAAAACTTGTTTTAATGTAATAAGATAACTAATTATTAATATTTTTATTTAAAAAAAATATTTTTTTTAAGATAATAAAGATGGATGATGATGATTAAAGTTTACTATGACTTTAAAAAAGGTAAGAAATTACTTAAATTTCTTTGTGATGCTATTTTTATGTTCAAAAAACATTTTGAGTGTTCCAAGATCACTATACTTTTGATGACTTAGAAGGTTATGATAAATATTTTGATCTAATTTGAGGCACTCCAGGATAAAGTGTTTTTCATCTTCAATCTTCATGTTTTCATAAAGGTGACATATTATTTCACCCCATGGTGTTTTAAGGATTGCACAAAACCTAGTCTCACTATGTAACTAGTGAGAATTAGTTATAATTTTAACAATATTGATTCTCTTTTTAAAACGAGTTAAAATATAGAGATACTTTTGATCTTCAAAATTAGGGTTAACTACCTCCTTATAATATGTCTATCTTATAATGTTTTAGAATAGTTTTTATAATTATAAATTTATAAAATTAAAGTTAATCTCCTCCTATAATATGTCTATCATATGGTGTTTTGGAATAGTTTTTTAATTATAAATTTATTTTTCTTAATTTTAACTTAAATGTTTTATAAATTTGTTCTTTTATAAGATCTCAAAATAAAATAATGTGAAGAAAAATTGATTATTTGTATACAATAATCATTTTAAATCAATAGAATTGTAAATATTAAATGTTAATATTGTTTAATCTAATTACAATAAGAACATTAAACCAATTTTTTTATTAAAATCAACCATTTTATTAATTCAAAATTATAATTTTCACAATTATTTAATAATATTGAACTTTCTAAAAAAATACACTAATTGTGAAATAAACTAAAACTATTACACAATCAATCAAGTTTCTTACCATTAACCAAAGTTTCTTATAACACTCAACTTTTTTTTAATATTTCATATTAATTATATATATTGATTTCAAAAACGTATAAACTTTAATATACCTATACTTTCTTAATTTTCCATTCTATATGTTTGCTCAAATCCATTTTATATCTCTCACACAAAACATTAGTAAACATACAATATAAAGTGCCAAATTAAATTAAATTGATTCAGGGCACTTTAAAGGAAGATGGTAACGTATCTCTAAGGATTAACACTTTAATCTTTCAATATAAAGTAAGAAACACTCAATGACACGTGTAATTTCAGCATATGTTTCAAATATGTCCTCGTACTTCCGTATTATACATTAATCTAACAATTTTATTGAAAAATAAATGTAAATAGATAAATCTATTTTTATAAGGTTATTCATAATAATGCGCAAGTAACGACTTTGACCAAAGGATTAGTTATAGTTAACAAACTATGAATAAATAGAAGGAGACTATGGAGTAATCAATAAGAGAGTTTAAATAATCCAATGAAGTGGATTAAGTTTGGTTTGAAAAATCAAGAATAATTAGACGGAGATTGTAGAATTATTATTGAGAAAGTAGAAAACAAGTGTTGTATGGCAGCGTAGTCCCTGTCAGGTTGTTACAATGGGATCGAACAGAGACACGTGGGAAGCAGCATGAAGTACAGGGGGTATCCATGTAGAGGATAAGAGGATGACTTGTGGTAGTGTATCAGAGGCCAGCCACAAGACATTGGGCTGGTAGATGACCCCCAAGGTTAATATGTGAACAAGGCAGTTTCTTTCTGGGGTGTGTATAGTTCAAACATGGGACTTAGAAATTTTTTGTCTCAATGACTTGCAGTAAAGGTTCTTGGAAAAAAGGACCAGGGAGCACACAATTTCTTGACATCCAGCATAGTTGAAGGAAAAAAAAATTAGCATTCCGGAATTAGTTTTCTTTGAAATTTATCAAAAATTAATAATGCTTTGCAATAAAGGTTCCTGGAAAAAAGGACCAGGAATCACACACATTAAGCATTCAAATATAATAAACACAATTTCCTGACATCCAACATAGTTGAAGGAAAAAAAAATTAGCATTCCCGAATTAGTTTTCTTTGATATTTATCAAAAATTAATAATGTATGTTACATATTTCTGGAATCTATTCCATATTTCTGGAAATTTAAATGTGTTTGTCATATAGACTGGGATTGGGGCTCTCGCGGACCATAAAAGAAATAAGTACAAGAAATAGGACTCTAGAAAGAAGAAGTGCGCGACGGTAGAGAGGAAGACTTGAAAAGAAGAAATTGAAAGTTATGAGTTTTTGGTTAGACATTTAAATTTAAAGAGGTAGAATAATTGGATTGATAAAGAAAACAAGATGTGATCAGTATAGACTTACTATGAATTCGATGCGTTTTTGTTGCTGTCGTCGATGGCCACTGGAATCGTGCCAACCGGTTGTTGCCCTACATCGATGAGCTTGTCCATTCTCTATTGGAACCATTCTTCAATGTAGCTTCTCATGGGGGGCACGTTGATTTCATCACGGATTTCTATGTTGAAAAGATCGTTTTCTAATTTCCTTAGATCCACATAAATACTATGCAGAGCCTATTCAATTTCTTCATTGTGTGTCCAATAGTCCACTAGCCAGTGCTCAATCTCATCTTCACCATATTCAAGGATGTCGTAAAACTTTTCTAAAGACAACCCCTTTAAAATATGAAGTTGTTCATCAAAGGCTTGTTTGGTCAAGGACAAGGATTTGAGGATTAAGTTTGGGTCTTGAACCTCGTTGGTACTTCCGGCTAAGTCTATTTGGGTCAGGTTTTTGAATATTTCTTCTTTCTCTAATATGGCTTGTTCACGTGATTCGACAATGAGCTACATGTTCTTAACTTTCTTTTGACAGCATGCTTTTAATTGTTTGATCCGCTTTGGGGAGGGGAGATCCTCTTGTCTTATTTTCAGATCCAAGTTGTTGATGGCATGGTTGGCAAAAGGGGTCACCATTTGTTCATAGAAACGTTCTTCATTTCTTAAATTCATCTACAAATGCCTGTGCAAATCATTTGCCCTCTTTCGAAAGGAAGCTATATTTTTTCATGTTTCCCATGCTTCAGTGATTAGCTACATTATTTTCTTGATGTTCTTCTCTATAAAGGCTCTACAGGATGTGAGGAGGCTGGAGGATCCTTTTAACTTGGCTACAGGGGTAGCAGGCACGGTTTTTGCTGAAGGACTGGCAAAGAGTGGGGTGGCAATGAAAGCCTCCTCCAATTCCTTGTCTCGGTCTTTCAGTCTGGAATTCTTCGCTTCAATTCCTCCAATGGAATCATCAAGACCATCACCCATTACGCGGTGAAATCGGGAGATTTGGGACGACAACATTTTCCTAAAGTTAATCTTTGTACGAGATTTGTTTTTCTTATTTGTTACATCTCTCTTTTCAATGATTAAATTTTTAGATTGGCTGTCAAAAACAGCGCTCTGGAATACGAAGGATTCATCTTCGTCAAAAATGTTGGTCTCGGCTATTTCCATTGTGGAACTATGGTGCATCGCGTCCATGTGCGGGTTGACTTTCTGCAACAGGGCATCCACAGAAGTTTCAAGTTGCATGTGCCCACTTTCAATTCCGGGTTCTTTCGCCTACCCTACAATGTTTTTTCTCTTCTTTGTCAGGGGAAGCTTGTGAGAACTATCAATTTTTTCGTGAGGAGGGTTCTTATCTTCTCCTCCGTTTGAATATTTTTGGGTTGCTTTCTTACTAGGGTGTGTCGTTGAAGCGATGCTCTGTGATGTCGTGCTCTTGGGAGTGTTGGACGAGGACTAGCCACTCTTTTCACCAAATCCTTTTCCGTGTTGTAGGTACAATTCAGTTGCACCTTGCAATGTCTCTACCTCGCAATTGTTGGAAGCAGGAGTGTTGTCGTCACTATTTTTGTCTTAGGTCAGGCGTCTATGGATAAAATAGATGTTAAAGCCAACTGATAGTAAATGTTCTCGAAAAATCCCATTAGGGTTGAACCCTTTTAGCCTTTCAACATATTTTAGGTTCAAGTTCTTGAAATGGCTTGCGAATTCGTCAATCTTGTTGGCGTTTCTGCACACGAAGTCCTCGACTTTTCAGGGCAGAGGAATGAACTGTTTTTTTCTCTTGTCATGGAAAAAATGCAACTAGTGGTTGTATTGCCTTGCTATTTCTGTAACAAACATCTTCTCCATAATGTGGCATGGAAGGAAAGAAGGGTTTTTCTTGGAGCCAAAGATCATTATTACACTGTAACTTTCCTTTTGTTCAATTGTCCCCTTCATGTTCAAAAACTTGGTTGCCTAGCCAGACATCTGGGGAGCATCCTTTCCTAACAATAAATTTTTCAAAACTGAGACAAAGCCATTAAAAACCTCATAAAAACAATCGAAGGCATTGTGCCTCCACAAGGCCTGGTACCAGAATGTTATTGGGTCGAATTCATAGTTTATTTTCTTGGACAGAGACAGTTTTGGAAACGGACAGCAATGCATTATTGCGAAAATCAAGTAGGATGACATATAAAATTTATTTGATTCTTTGAATCGTGATAGTCGGGAACAGATTTCAATGGAAATCAACTTTCCCCAATCGAAAATGAATTGTTCATTGACTATGAAGTACCAAATATAAATAACTATATGGGAAATGCTTGTTGTGGATTCCTGTCCCATTATTCTTGTAAACAGCCAAGCAATTTCTCGGAATGGATTTCTAAAGGAACTGACTTGCACCTTTGTGATATCTTTAGGAACTGTTGTCGGGTCTTCGAGGAACTCGGGTAAGAGGTCCAACCCATTATCATGTTTTTCTAGGAATTGTTTGCAGTCTTTTCCTTTGAAGTTCAATGTTGGCTCTAGCAATCTTAACATCTTGCGGAAGACCCGAGGTGACAAAGAAACAGGAGAATAGTCGCGCAGTGGAATAATTATTTGGCTTGAAATATATTTCGACGCACTAAGAGACCAACTCCTTACAGTCAAAAACCTCAGGGGCGCAGCCTGCACGAGCGATTCCAGAGGTCTAAATCACTTCGTTCTAGGTGGAATGGGATGAATAGTAAGAGTATGCCCTGGACCACTGGAAGTTATGGTCCTCACGTCTGAAGATATTCATTGTATCTCCACAGAACTGTTGTCGAGCTGCTGCCATAAGTTTACGAGAACGTTGATTTTCTCCAGACGATGTTTGAAATAAAGAGTTGGAAGGGATAATATAACCCTGCGCAAATCATGGTCCAATGCGTGTGAATGGGAGATCTCCTTGAGACTTTCGCTCATTAATCACAATTTGGACGGATGTTGCGTGATGAGTTGTTAGCATTAAAGACTAGTAATTGCATACATAGAAGTGCGAACATGGCGGGTACGACAATGAGAAATTAAGGATTGGAGATTTCTTGAACGAGCCAACGCGATGACCCTTGTTTGAGATGAATAATCAGAAGGGATTATATAACTCTCCGCAGATCTTGGTTTAATGCTTATTAATGAGAGATCTCCTTGAGCGTTTCGCTCATCAATGACAATGTTGACGATTCCTACATGGTGAGTTGTTAGCATGAAAGGTTACTAATTGCATATTAAGAAAGAGGTATGAAGGTCGCAGGGATAGGAAAGAGAAATTAAGGAGTGTCTAATTATCGAAAGCGGTTGGGCGGGCTTCAAAATAGGGTTACAAGGTACAACTGTTGGAGGTGAGGGCCCGAGGGTCAAATTGTATGTCTCAGAACTTTTTGAGTGCAAAACGCATAACACGGAAGAGGGCATGATGAGATAGTCCAGAGGGCAATTTGTATATCGCGGAAGTCCGGGTAATATTTGCAGGATACTGAACAATGGAAGTGCAAACGTGAGCCCGCCTATCCGGGAACCTGCAATCGAAAAAGTGGCTCAAGTATGGAATAGGGAAACGACTGGGCGGATTCGTTTTTGCTAATATATTGAAACTTGTAATATATATCCCATTGTGTGGCAAGATCTTTTTTGCACGTCTCTAGGCAGAAAAGAGAAAATAAGAGAAAATAAATTCATTTAAATTCGAGGAGTCGAGCTTCATTTAAATTTCACTGTCTCGTTGACGCTTTGCTTTTTAATGATGGTCTGCACGGTTGTTGCATGATGAACCGTTAGAATTAAACCTTGGTCGTTGCATACTTTGAAAGAAGTGCAAAGGTGGCAGGCACAGTAAACAATGACTAAGAATTGGAGATTTCGTGAACTCGCCAACTTGAGGATCCACAAAAGAGATTCCATGAAATGGGCAAGTATGGAAAGTGGTCGGACGGGCTTCAGAATTAGGGTGACAATGGTTCCCTAGGAGACGAGACTTCCCAAGGTTCAAATTGTATGTCTCATAACTTGAGTGCAAAATGTGTATCCAGGGAGAAGTAGGAAGGTGGTGGGGACAAGGAACAACAATTAAGGAAGGTGAGAGCCTGAGGGTCAAATTGTATCTCTCGGGAATGTTAACCGTAGATTGGGGCATGAAGGTGCATTCCTGCGGACAAATTGTATATCGCAGAACTTCAGGTACTGTTTGCTAGTCACGAAACATTGGAAACACAATGTTGAGCCCGCCAATCCGGGAACCCGAAATAAAAAAAGTGTCTAAGTATGGAACAAGGAAATGATAGGCTGGACTCGATACACAGTAAATGTACCAGGTCATGGAGATAAAACCAACTTGGGGCTAAGTATTGAAAGGAACGGCGGATGGTCGGGCTCTTGAGGGGGCATTCCAGCGGACAAATTGTATATTGCGGAACTCCGAGCATTGTTTGCAAGTCGCAGAAGATTCGAAACACAATTTTGAGGCCGTCAATCCGAGAACCCGCAATCGAAAAAGTGTCCAAGTATGGAATAGGGAAACGGTGGCCCGAACTTGTTTTCCCTAATATATTGGAATTTGTAATAGCTTTTCCATTACCTGGCAAGATCTTCTTTGTGTGTTTCTGGACAAGGTCTTTAGGAATGGTTAGTCCTCGAGGCTTTTGCTTATTAATGACGATATTTACAGTTGTTGCATGATGGCATCTTAGCATTAAACCTTTGTTGTTGCATATTTGGAAAGAAGTACAAAGATGGCCGACACAGGAAACAATGACTAAGAACTGGAGATTTCATGAACCCGCCAACCCGAGGATCCAAAAGAGGGTGACAAGGTCTCCCCAGAAGATGTGAGGCCTCGACGGTCAAATTGTATTGCTCAGAAAATTGAATGCATAATGTGTAACACAGAAGAGGGGACGATGTCGGAGTCCGACAATGAATTTGTCTATGGCAGAGGTCCATGTGCTATTTGTAGGTCACAAAACAATGGAATTTAATTTAGAGGCCAGAATAATTAATGTGCATTTGGAAGGGCGCGATTGTGGTGGGGATGGAAGAGAGCCATAAATTGTTTGAAACTTTTTATGAATATGGGTAAAGTGAAGCTTGCGAGTTGGAGGAGCCTAGGGTGGAATTGTAGATCAGATAATTTTTTGGGTGCAAGATGTATATCACGGAACAGGTGGAAAATTTGGCTAAGTATAGAAAGGAACGACGTTCGTAGCGACAGATGCTTTGAAACATTTGTGAACCCTGGTAGAGTGAAGCTTGCGAGTTCGAGGAGTTCGCAGTGCAATTGTAGATCACGTAAGTTTTGAGTGCAAGATGTATATCACAGAACAAGAAGCAACAAAGTTTGAAAGCGCCAACCCGACAACCGCGACCATAAAATTGGCTAAGTATGGAAAGGAACAACGGTCGGTCGGATTCGTCATGTGAGGATATAGATGGAGATGAAAATATGTCAGCCCGCCAACCCTCGAACCCACGATCATAGAAAGGCGACTAAGTATATAACCATAAAGCGATAGTAGACAGGAAGAAGAAAAGGGAAAAAGAGCTAAGTATCTCATAGAACAACATCTACTGTTTGTTTATTAATGCCAAACTTTTCGAACCCCTGGTGAGTTCTCACTAGTAAAAGCATAAATTGTAGATCACAGAACATGGGATATAAGTGTTGGATACCGCAAACCCGGGACCCGGTGGTCAGATAATTGGCTAAGTATCGAAAGGAACTGCGGTTGGTCGGGCTCATGGTGTGAAGATATAGATAAATATGAGCATCTGCCAATCCGCGAATCCAGAAGGCCGTGATCATAGAGATGCGACTAAATATAGAACCACAAAGGGATAATAGAGGGGGAGAAAACAAGGAAAATTTAAAGAGAAAGTGTTTATATTTATTCCAATAGTATTCATATTAATATATATTAATAGATTATTTCTGGTCCAAATGTAAATTATCTTCCAATTTGCAGGATGTTGTCCAGTTCGCAAATTTCGTTGAAACCCATAAGCAATAGAAAGAGGAAAAAAAAAATAAAAAAAAAATAAAATATATATATATATATATATATATATATATATATATATACATATGACGCAACATTTTTTATATGCACGTATATTATCAAATAGAAGAAGCTGCAATATATGAAAAATATTGAACGGGAACATGACGTCAACACTTGAGTTGCCTTGTTGAAATAGAGTCATTAATTCATTCTATTTATGGGACCCTGAAGAATGAAAGCAAGACGGGTCCTCCCATTTCTTTCTTGAAGCATAGGGCAGGTGCCACATAAGTACGGCCTATGACAAATTATTCTTCCATGTAAAATGTAAGGAGAGAACATAGTAGCCTTTATTTAAATCAAAGTGTTGGGAAGCAAAAAGAAAAGCTTGTCGTCCATGTTTAACGACACACAAAAAAGTACAAAATAAAACAAAAAACAAAACCAGAGATTGGAAAACACCATACAAAAACCTCAAATATTCTATATTCAAATAAACCGGGTTACAAAATACAACTGAGATTATTTGCCATGATGAATGTGATTGGGCCTGTCGCCGACAAAAAAAAACAAATATGTACAATAATGAAGCATGTGGACAGTCTTTTATAGATTTCAATTTGATCATCAAATGCTTGATTCATAAAAAACAACGAGTTGAATATCAATTTCGGGTCTTGGAATTCATTGGTGCCGCCAACTAGATCTATCCTAACTTTTTGAATAGCTTGTCTCTTCTAGATATGGCCTGTTTACATTGGTTGGTTATTCAACATTCCATACTTTGCTAAGTGTTAATTTCCCTCTATCGTCGAAAACTTGGGGTTTAAGGTGCCTTCCTTGTAATGTTCCTGGTCATTGACATCTGAGACAACTTAGAGATGCGATTCAGGCCCAATTCAAAGACGAGGGAGTGGTTTTATGTGACGTCAGTTTTGGGGGAAACAAATCTTGTTACCCAACAAAATATGAGACAAAAAAAATTCAAGTATGTTGTGATTGTTATTCTCCCTGTATTCGATCATCTGTTTGGTTCAAAAACCTGCCTGAATATTTGTATGTTGAACTTCTTTGTTTTATTGTTGTAAATTGGAACGGACGTCCAAGTCAGCTGCAAAATGTTCCTTTGTTGAAGTAAATAGCTTCTTCCAGCAGAACAAATCTGGCAAGTGTATTAAGTGTTGCAGACCACATCAGAATATATCTTTCGTCGTAGGGGTGGTAGACAGCGCATCCCACAAAATGGTCTGGAATATTCAGAAGTGACGTCCAATATTACTCCATGCTTGAATACACTTAGAAGGAAATTATAAAATTGGATACTCAAGAACTTGAGAAACTGTATGTGTGTTTGAATCAACATTCTAAAATTACAGAAAGTTTTATGCCAAAGTTCCAAAAGACTTGACATACAACCAATTTCTATGTCAAAAAGTGTTGAGCGACCTCTGGATGTAGTAACAGACTCGACATACAATCAACTTTCGATCACTATTGATACTAATGTCAAGTGTAAGAAGTCGTGATCCCAGGCTCCAGGTAGTTTCACCTTCAGGCGTCCACACTGGCGGTGACCCCGGGCTCCAGATAGCTTTGACTTCAGACATCGACACTGGCGATGGCAATGGGAATAATGTTATTGACTGTAGTGCGACAATGCGGTGAACAAGCAAGGTTGTCATTGTCAAAGCACTTAGACTGCAGGATTTCCAAACCTGCAAAGAACATCAACTTTAGTGTTGCTTTGTCACGACAATTACAATATTGCTTTGAGTCCAGAAATCTTTAGACGTTGGGTGTCCTGTGCGATAATGACCTTGACATTAGGTACATGTAAAACATCTATTGTCTGGCATTGCAGTGTTAATGCAATTGCCATAGTGGATGACGACTCGATTGCATTGGCACAAGCAATATTAATTGTTTGATTAATTGACATTCTTGAACGACGTGAATCCAAAAAAAGGGCTAAAACTTTTCGAACAACCATATGTTCAAAAAATACATTATTCTATATTTAAAAAAATAAGAAATTGTATTGTTTGAGCAATTCTTTTTCTTTCTTTTTTTTAAATATCGAATCCATTGCAACAAAAGAAATGCATTTTCCTCATCCAAAGCAAGGAAAACAACAGGAAGATTGATATTAGGTGGAAACAGCTCTGGAATACACCACTACATTAAGGTCTCTTCTAAAGAATGAAATGAAATGATTACATGAAGGTGGTAGTAAAAGGTGATTTTCAGAAACCAAATCATTACTTGAAGATGCCAAACTTCTTGCAGAAGGTGGTAGTATAAAGTAATCTTCAGAAAGTGTTGCAAAGTCCATAATCCATAATTCCTTCCCATTAACTTTTCCCAGTCACATGTCCATGCAGGCATTAGAAAATTTTGAGAGCTTTGTTCCCCGGTTATACACTCACCTTCAAGTAGGAGGAGAATATGTGTGCAAAGAGGGGCAAGCTCATCGACCCAGATGCAATCATATGCATAGGAATAGTGAAAAAAAAATGTACAATAGAGATAGAAAGTTGATTGTATGTGGAGTTTGTTACTACATCCAGAGTACGGTGAACAAACTTTGACAAAGAATATGAATTTATTTCAAGTCTGTTACCACACCCAGAAGTAGCTCAACAAACTTTGAAATAGAAACTCCTGTAATTTTAGGATGTTGATTCAACTATCCATACAGTTTCTCATACTCGTGACGATCCAAATTTATAATTTCCTTCTGAGTATATTCGTGAATGGAGTATTATTTCGCGTCGTTTCCGAATATTCCAGACCATTTTGCAAGCCACTGTATGTGCAACTCCTTTGACGAAAGATAAATTCTTGTGTGGTCTGCAGAATTTGATACACTTGCCAAATCTGTGTTGTTGGAAGAAATTATATACTTCAACAAAGGAGCATTTTGCAAGTGACCTGAAATTCCCTTCCAACTCCTAGTAAGAAAACAAAGAAGCTCAACACACAAATATTCAGGCAGGCCTTTCAACTAATGAAAGCATCGAATACAGGGAGAACACCAATCACAAGATACTTGATTTTTTATTTTTTTTTGTCTGAGTTTTTGTTGTCTAACAGATTTTTTTTTCGCTCAAAGATGGCGTCACATAAAACTATTACCTCCTCTTTCAATTGGGCATGAATGGCATATCTAAGTTGCCTCACATGTCCATGACCAGGATCATTATAACAAAGGCACCTTAAAGCCCAAATCTTCGATGATAGAGAGAAATGGGAATAAGTATTTAAAATGAACGCTGGAGGATGATAGTATAATCTTCCATACATTTTGGTTTAATTGCTTTTAATGGTAGATGCCCTTGATATTTTCGCTTATTAATGCCAATCTTTTTGAATATGTGTGTTGAATAGTCACTAATAATACGATTTAACATTCCCATATGCAAGCAGATTCTCAAATATGACAACCTGCAATATATGCACAGTATTAAAGAGCGACATGACGTCAAGACCTCTATGGATGACACGTTTGTGGATGGTAGCGTGGTAGTACAATATTGCACTGTTACTATGATGATGCCTTTAAAAAATTAAAATAACCAACACTTTTTGCAAATTCAAACTGGACGCAAATTTTTTTATCAGATCCCATAATATTCGCTTGTTAATTGCGTTTTAATGGGAGATGTTCTCGAGCTTTATGCTTATTAAAGCCAATATTTTCAAACCTGTCTGGTGCGTTGTCAATAGTAAAAGCATAATTAATGTGCATTGGGAAGGGAAAAAGGTGGCGGGGATGGAGGGGAGCGAAAAAATGCTTTTAAACTTTTATGAACTCGGGAGTGCGTGAACCCGCAAACCTTTGAAGACTCGACTAAGTATGGAAAGGTAGGTCGAACAGACAAAGTCATCATAGGTGGAGTTGGGCTTGCGAGTTCGAGGAGTCTGAGGTCAAATTGTAGAGCACAGAAGTTTTGGGTGCAAGATGTATACCCCGAACATGGGTTACCAGAGTTCGATAACACCTATCCGCGAACTCGCGTTCATAAAACTGGCTAAGTATGCAGATGAACGATGATCGATCAAACTCGTGATGTGAAGATATATATGGAGATGACGATTTGTCAATTCACCACACCGGGAACCCGCGAGCACAGAAACGTGACAAAGTATAGAACCAGAAACGCATAATAGAGGGTAAGAGCAAAAGGAAAAAACAGGCAAGTTTAGAAGAAATTGGCTAAGTATGCAAACAAACAGCGGTCGGTCGGACTCATGATGTGAATATATAGATGGACATGAGGATTTGTCAGTTCGCCACCCTGGGAACTCGCAACCACATAAACGTGACAAAGTATAGAACCAGAAACGCATAATAGAGGGGAAGAGCAAAAGGGAAAAATGGGCAAGTTTAGAAGAGGTAAAAGAAAGGGAGAGAAGAACTTTATCGCTCACACAACAACACTTAGTCTCATAACTATGAAGCCATAGAAATACATTAACTATGGAAAAAACATTGTCAGCTATGAAATATAGTTGGAGCTCGACAAACTCTAGTTCAAGTCAAAAGAGATGTTGTTTATATCCACTGCAAAATTTTGCATATTATTTTTATCTTAACAGTATTTTTTGGGGAGCCAACTGTAAAACCATGTTCCAATTTGTGGTTTCCAAGTGGAGATGTGTTTGTGAAGAAACAAGTACGAAGAGGCTTAATTGCAGTTGTAGGGCCTCAACTCTGCAAAGTTGAATCAACCCGTCAATGGGGAACGACAACAACAACAATAGGAAAACAAGAAACCAATCAACAATCAACGAGCAAGAAGCAACCACTGAACCAGTAACGTAGCCAAAGAACAATATCGCCCATATTCACTGAAGACAACATTGCAGAAGAAAAAAGAAAGGACGAAAATATATTGCAACAGGCCTGTCAAGCTATACAAGAAAGAAACCGCAAAACCGAGACGCACCGGTGAATGGAGAAGGACAGACGCGCAACCCCTGGCCCGAAAACTGTAACAACAGGTCCAACTACAGATGCAAGACCCCAACCTTGCAAAGTTGAAGCAAACAACAACAAGCAACAAATAACAAACCAGTTAAGAAGCACCAAAAGGCCCAATTGCAACTGCAGAACCTCAACCCTGCAAAGTTGAATCAAACAACAATAAGCAACATCCATTGAACCAAGGAGCAAGCACCAACTAGCCGACCAGGAATGCCGGTGAAGAACAATATTGGCCAAATTCGCTGCACACAAGAGTGTATAAAAAATTTCAGAGAAAAATGTATTGTAACACAACTGTTAAGAAAACATTTCAGGCTATGAGGCATGTTAGGTAAACATTTAAGGATGTGAAGACTGTCCAAAGGCCTGCCACTATGCAAGCAATTAAGAAAGGTGCAGTTTTCACGGTTGGTATTTTTCAATACCGAGAGCATTCAAAATCCTCTTGCTATCCATCTTTGTATGTGATTACTAGGACCAGAGAAGCAGGACTGTAATGTTGTCTTCGTCTCATTCCCGATCGCCAATGTTTGACACATAACCTACCTCCATCGCAACCACAGTGTCATATAGGAAAAGGAAATTGTATTTTCTCCCCACATAGAAAGTTGTTTTGCAAGAGGATTTCGACTCAGGCATCCGCAACAGTGAAATTTCTCACATGTAAACTGCAAATAGCAAAGGAAGCTAAACATGGCACCGAAACCTACCCATCGATGGGGAATGATAGAAAGCCAGTTCCAATCGCAGTTGCAAAAACCCAAGCGTGCAAAATGCAACAAGAGCAATAGGAAAACAAGAAACCAGTGAACAGGCAAGGAGCAAGCATGGACCACTGAACCAGTAATGCCCCTGAAGAAAGGTGTTGTTTTCACGATTGGTATTTTTCAATACTGGGAGCGTTCAAAATCCTCTCGATTTCCATCTTTGCATGTGATTACTACAACCAGAGAAGCAAGACTGTAACGTTGTCTTTGTCTCGTTCCTGATCACCTACGTTCGACACATAACCTACCTCCATCGCAACCACAATAGCGTATAGGAAAAGGAAATCGGATTTTCTCCTCACATACAAAGATGTTCTGCAAGAGGATTTTGACTCATGCATCCCTAATAATGAAATGTCTCACCTGCAAACTGCAAATAGCAGAGGAGGCTAAACATGGCACTGAAACCTACCCATCGATGGGGAATGACAGAAGGCCAGTTCCAATCGTGGTTGCAGAAACCCAAGCATGCAAACTGCAACAAGACCAACAGGAAAACAAGAACAACAACAAATAGGCAATAAGAAACCAGTGAACAAGCAAGGAGCAAGCATGAACCATTGAACCGGTAATGCCGTTGAAGAACAATATTGCCCATATTCACTACAGAGAACATTGCATAAAAAATATATATGAAAAAAAAACGGAGCAAAATGTATTGTAACAGGCATGTTAAGTAAACATTTAAGGCCGTGAGGCCTGTTAGGTAAAAATTTAAGTCTGTCAGGACTGTTGTGTAAACATTTAATAAAGAATGCAGTGTGGCAGCTCTGTTACGTACAAAAAAACATTTATTATATTATTTTATAACAATAATAATAATAAAAAAGTAACAATAGTTCGAACAATAGAGGGTATGTAAAAAAAAAAATTATTCAAAGGACAAAGTAATATGAAATGAACTAATAAAAACCTAACTCTCTATCTTCAAAACTTCGAATATCCAAACATTTCAAGAATAAAAGTAAAAATTCAGAAAGACCGTATATGTTCAAAAACTTTGGATATGCTAACATATAAAACATTGGGAATAACAAAGCTGGCAATAAGACCTCCAATCTGTTATCCAATCAGATCATGACATATATGGTATTTTTTATTATATAAAAATCAATGTTTTTAGTTCCCCAGTTCCAACAATAGATATTATGAAATTTTTTTTGGTCAAAGGACAAACTAATATGAAGTCAACGAATTATTGATTACTATAGTCCCTCTACGCCTTCGGCAGGGACTAATAAGTAAAGAAGTGGTTGTTATGGTGGATTGTTATTTTTTTAAGGTTATAGGTTTAAATTTGAAGGGGGGAGATTATGTATACTTTCGTAAATTAAGCAGTGAAAAACATTTTGCGAATGGGGTTCCTTGTACTGTAAACAAGGAGGTTTAATATGTCAATTTGGCACCTGGCTAGCTTGCGACCTAATCAATTATATTATTTAATTAACAAGGTCACAACCTAGCGAATCACCAAATTGGCGTATGAAACCCTCTTGTTTGTGGTACAAGGAACCCACATCTAATTGATTAGGTCACATCCTAACTAGGCGCTAAATTGATGTATGAGACCCCCTTGTTTGTGGTACAAGTGATTTGACATGGATCTGAACAAGCTAATGGTTGTAAGACATGGTACCTACAAATCGGATTCGATAGTTAATGAAGGTTAGATAAATTATAAAGGACAATGCAAGTGTAAAAATAGAAAATAGAAAATAGAAAAATGAAAATAGGAGAAGAAAGGAGAAAGAGAGAAATTGGAACTAAAAGGTCGGTCTTTTGGCCTTCCCATTACCCCCAAACCTTCTATATCTCCTTGTAACTTGGCTCTCAAAGGGTCTTTTGGCCAGAGAGGGGAGTATGCACAGAGACCCATGAGTTGCATTTTACAAGAGATTGGCATAATAAGAGCATTGAGCAACCACTAAATGTTGGTTATTCCATTTGTGTTTCTATGGTAAACAAGGTGTGCATTGTGCCTTCGATGGTCTAAATATTTCTCTATGTTGTGTAAATGTTGAATAAATTGTTGTATGAGAGTTTTTTAGGAAGATGCTTTGTATGCAATTGTTGCCCAAGCTTATTTTAATGGTTTGAGTTATTTAGTGTTCCTTTGTATTAGAGACGTTGCATGTGTTTATTTCATTGGGGTGAGAATTCGCTCTCAATGTCAGTTCTATGATTTTTCTTCGGGATTTCATTCTCCATGAAAATAAGAAGAGCACCAACAATTCTGTCTTAGTTTGATGCACTCTGCAATTGAAGATCTAAGGCTACCATTAATTCATTATTCAATATTTTAACTAAGTTTCTAAATTTGATTGTAAGAACAACAAAAATTGAATTTGATTGAGAGCATTGTGTTAGTGGATGAATCTCACCTACGGATAAAGAAGACCTCCCTTGGATCTTCCCTTGATCCAAGACAGAAAGCGAGATAGATCATTATGGGGTTTCTCTAGATCTAGTCATATTCCTTTCCTTTTACACTAGAGGGAAGAGAGACATACCTTGTTGTCTGGCAGTTGTCCTTACATATTCAACTGACATAATTCCAAAGATCCACCTACAACTCCTACAATCTTCTTCCTACTCACAAGTGACAAACAAAATCCAATCTATAAACCCTTTCAGGTGTTAGGAAATTCAAATTTATTCTAGATCTAATCTAATCTACCCAAAGTAATATCATATCTACCATGAATAACTGAATACAACATATTTGGGAAAGGGAAAACACACACACACACACACTCCAAATAAAGGACAAGTACATCAGTGTAATCATACATTGAGTCATGATGTGGTTCTTCTTGGTCCTTGCTTTAGCTCTTCCTTGGCCCTCACGCAAATAATGCTAATCTGGGGTGAAATCTAGCTTATGAAATTCTTGCAACGTAACCTTGCTCTCTATTTCCCTCCTCTCTCCAAGCACACCCCCATGCATAAATAATCCACCAAAGATGCCCTCCATGTTATGAGATAATGCGCCACGTTTGAGCTTCTAAAGCTTACTTAGGACATGCATCAACTCAAACACTAGTAATTTACTACCTAGTCTTGGTTAACTAGCCATGCAATCAATAGTTAACTAGATATACACGAGTGGAGTGAATTACATTCATGATGCATAATGAATTCTCCCTCCTAAACTTAACATGTGAGGCACACTCCTTGTGATGATTTCAAGGAAGGCATGTGCTCCTGTTGATAATTCCAAGGTGGGCATGCAAAACTGGGTGATAATTCCAAGGGAGGGTTGGGTGATTCTTCCAAGGAAGGCATGCATTCCTGGTGATGATTCCAATGTAGGAATGCAATACTTGGTGATGATTCCAATGTATGCATGCAAGACTAGACTTCACTAGTGTAATTGGAGCATGACTCAAGAAGAGGTGTGCCTTTTTATGGGGAAGAATATTCTCATCCAATGGAGAATATCTTGGACCAAGTGAATACCAAGTGCACCCTCATACATGGACTATGGAACGTAGGAAAGAAGGTGTATTATGTAAATGTGCATGTATACTCCAGTACCCCTCTTGAGAAGGTCCTCTATCTTCCCCTAGGGTGGGAAATTTAATTGCAACAGACACTCCCTAATGTGTGAGGGTAACATAGTAATGGATGGTCGAAACACTTTACAATAATTTTGAACATGAGGTGGCATAAGGAAAGAGTTGAAGATCAAGGAACCAATGAGTACCTACAACTAGACATCAACCAAACATATATAGATCATCCCCGAGGTAGGCATACCCATGCTCAGAATAGAAACAAAGCATGACCACCAACATACTACATTGTGGATCCATGTAATGAAATGCAATATCATGGCCATGAAAAGTACATGGTGGATCCATGTCAAAAGGGATCATAGCCGTAAGAAAATACAATGTGTATCTATGTCATTGTGAATGTTAGGAAGACAATGAACACCAATGATATTGCTCCCCTAGCATTCAAAGTACTTTTACATAAGTGATATATGCCATCACAACTTGGGAGGGGTAGTAGGAATGAGTGATGTGCCCCCAAGCCCAAGGTAATCATCCCAACTCCGATGGTATAATTCTACATCATGCGAAAAAATGAGTTGATGTCGAGGCATGGTAGAACTTGTCTAATTATCGGTCATTGAGGTATACCATTAACAGACACGGGGGGACCCACCAATGATGTAAATGGACCCCAAGGTACCTAGTACAATTTAGCAAGTGTGAATAGAGAATCTAATGTCGAACACTTGTAGAATCAATCATTTAGGGGTCGATGAGGTAAACCTAATGTTGATTGCAAGAAATCCTGCCACTGAGGACTACAAGCTTCATGGTACTAACTAGTTTCTAGTTCTTTTTCCTAGATATGTGTTAAATTTAAAAGGAAGAGATCCATCGAAGGAGGGCCTTAATGTATCCCTCATCGATCAATATGAAATATACACCAAGAGATGATTTGAAAAGATAGAATCATTATGTACAACTGACACAGGGATGGACGACTTGGACAGTAAAAAAGATAGCATATGGTTGACTCATGCTTAACTCCCCTTTAACATATAACACGACACAATGATGACCTGACAACATTAACTCAAGAGCATCAATGACACAGTGCAGTAATGCATGAGGCATTTTAAGCACTCTTTGTAAGGATTGGAACTGTAACAACTCGAAGGAGTATATGACATACATATGGTATGGATCCTAGGAAAGCTATAAACCAACTGTAAGAGAATGACACAAATAGGTTCTATGTTCAAGGGTGACAAGATTGATGGCTGCCATTTTTTGATAATACAGATTAATGGTAAAAACCCCCTTCACTTTTTAATTTTTTTTTTAGTGTCTCCTTCATAGTTTTACGTGCACAAAAGAGAGATAAAAGTGTGCTCGATAGTGTCTTTTTTGTTTAGTTTTTATGAGTCCAAAAAAGGTAAAAGTATACTCATTATATGTCTTTTTCATGTTTTAACGAGCACGAAGAAGAGTTAAAAGTAAGATCGCCTGGAGAGACTGACTGACTAAACAACATGCATCGATGTTCCAAGTGTGTGGAAACAACCTAGGCATAATGGATGCAACAGAGTACTAGCAAGTGAGGTTCACTCATAGCAGTGGTTATCTCCATGGTTCTCTCCATGGGTATAATAGTCACAAAAAGAGGTAAGCAAATGCAAACAATTAGAGGTCAGGTGTGGTTGTAACGTTTGCTTGGAAAATATGTAACGTTTGCTTGGAAAATATATATTTTTCCTAATTTCACCTTGGTGGTTGTCATTATGTCCTAGTAAGTTGGACACCCTCGGGGAAAGGGTGCTACTGAGGGCTTCCTTGAAGGGTCATCGTACCATCTCCTTTCATACTCACCACCTTCCATGCTTCCACCCCTTTGTTTCCTCATCTTTTGGGTTTTCGGGTCCATTGACCCAAGAAGGGATTATACCTCATTTAATGGGAAGAAGGGGTTAAAGGCCCAGAGGTGTTGTAGCTGGAAAAAGTGAAAGCCAATCATTATCCTTTTATATGCTTGCCCATGAGGTCCCAAGAATAATAAAACGCTTCTCCAAAAGAATCAAGGACCTGCAAAACAAATCACACAATCAATAAATGTCCCACTAGTTGAGGAAATGCATATATGCGGAGTCCCTTTCCTTCCATGCATATGGAACTCTGTGTATATCTAACTTCAAGCGGCATTGCGGTACTCTTTACTTTCCATTCATTATAGTACCTAGTTCTTTGGATTTCAATCAATTAATGGCAATAAAGGGCTTGGAAAATTTGTACATCACGGACGAAGGGCAACACACCCTCTACAAAGGCACTCATAAATGAGACAATATGAACCCTTGTATGTCAAGAACCCGATGCCTAGAAGTCTACCCCAAGTTCACCTCACACTCATTACATGACCTAGAAAGGTTCTCCTATGGAAACATCCTTAACTTGGGGATTGGCTAACACAATAGGGCATCTTGAAACCCCTCCTATACCCAGATTTGGTAAATTTTATAAGGTCTTTGAGCACTTGTTTAGTAAGAAAAGGGGGCTTTGATGCACATGTTTGGGTGGTTCTCTTATTATATGTGGATTGCTTGGCATGATTCTTGTGACTTGTGGACCCTTGTAGGGCAAATATGTTTGTCTTTTCATGACCTATCCCGATGAACAAGCATTCGTGGAGGAATGATGTCATTCAGACCTTCATGGGGGCTTTTAGAGCCTAGGAGATGGATGTTGGACCCCATGTATGGAGCACTTTTTGTGATGAGAATTTGCACCTTGAAGATGGAGGAAATTTCCTTAGGAGGAATTTTAGTATGATTGGAGGATGAGACCCCACCCTTTTCCACCTAGACATTGGCCTTTGGAGGCCTAGACGTCACCCTTCTAGCCCTTGACGTCACTTAGGGGCTAGGGATTGATGGATTCACTTGGTGGATTGATGGAGGAGGCAATTGACATGGACTTTGGCATGCAGGAGAGTGACATTTGGCCTTTGAAGGTCCAACTTTCCACCCATTTAGCCTATACTTCATCTCCTTGAGCTCAACATCACCCTAAAGGGGCATGATGTCACCCTCTTAGGATTTTGTTTTGTGTATAATTCATTTTTTTGTAAAATAAAAGGGAAAATTAAGAAGTCGACCCTCTTGTGTAAAGACATGACTTTTGGTTGGAGTCTTTTCATGGCTAGGATTTCCCATATAAATATGGCTATCCAAGACTCTCTTATTCATCACTACTTTTCCTCACACATAAGTGAGAGTGATATGAAATTTTCGCTATTATTGGCTCTTTTATGTTAGAAAAACAGGATCAAGAAGCAATAAATAAAACAAATGCGGAAATAAAACACATGAGATACACAATACAATAGAGACACATATATACGTGGTTCACCCAGTGTGGGCTACGTCCATCAAAGAAACTGACAGGTCCTTCCTTTTTATTATCCAACAAAAGCTCAATCGTTGTAACTTCCTCTTCTTATTCTCACAATCTCCTCTATCAAAATAAAATAATCACACACATACACAGCCACAATACAATTCCCTCATAAAAGAGGGTTCCCTTCTAGGAAAAAATCCCTAAAATAACTTCTACCATCATATCTGCAACCTTATAATGGACGGTTCAGATTGACTACGACATTACAATATTTTACAAGGCAATTTTTTCCAATATTTCACTTCGTGGGCGCTACCCCTAAATCCCCTGCCAGGGGGGGCTACAAAAATTGTCATCCCCCCCCCTCCCCCCGACGACAGTTGTGGGGGTGCAAGCCCCCCCACACCCTCCATTAGGGAATGGGGTCCGAGCGCGGTTGAAACAAACCTCTGAATCAAGAAGATAATCATGCTCCACAACCAACATTTTACTCATGCTCTAGGCTTTGGAGGACAAGTGTGGAGTATTCTTGGCTTATTTTTGGATGAAATTTCTGCCATTACGGTTTGTTCTTGTCAAATCTTGGTGAAGTAGAATTCTGCAATTTCATTTCAAGTTATTGAATATTTATGGTAAATTTTTCTTGTTCATATTGAAGATATCGTGCTTTTCTAAACCCTAAGAGAGGAGAATAAGTGCTTCCTCCTCTAATAAGGATAATTTCATCCATTAATTTGTGAAGAAAACCCTACATAGATTTAAGCTCATAAAGCCCTAAAGTGCCAGCACTTTAGAAGTTTGATTCTAGACTCTTGATTATAATTTATTTCAAGAACATAATAACGGAGAAAAGGTTGTTGAAGCCCAAAAGTGTTTGCACTCTAGCAACCCTTCTCTTTAAGGTTTGAAATCTAGGTCCCTAATGTACTAGCACCCTAGATTCCAAACCCCACCTCTTAGACCTTGCCATTATCATTCTCCAATTATATTGTATTGTTGTTGTAAAAGACTCCATAGCCCAAGAGGCACTAATCTAAGTGAAGGAAGTGATCAAACAACTCTTAATTCTTATTCTCTAAGGATTTCTACTAATTTTGCTAAACCTAACCTAATCTAACTCACTAATTTTATTATTGTTGTTGCAAAATATTGCTACAACCATCGAAGTCACTCTAAAATTATTGCATACATTAGTCTAACACTAACTTAACATACTCATAAATTGCTTGGAACAATTGGGATTTGATCGATTGGACATGTGCTAAGTTTTCATTGTGATTTCACGCAATTTTGATCTAATTTTATAGTTTTTGTTACAAAACTCTAATTGTTGTTGTAAATTGTTATATTGCTGCAATTTTGTATCAACATTGATAAATCTTCAATGTCTATTGTCTCTTGAGGTATTAACTATGTATTGGTACTTGGAAATCACTATATATATGTTGTAATTGTTCTTGTTCCGGGCAGGTACCCGAGACATCCTTTACTTCCTCAATTTCACAGACATAGACCTTGACTTAGGTGACCAAGAAAGGGGGCAATACATTACTTGCTACTTTGATCCCTTGAGTTTACCAGAGAAGCCTCCCCTGTGGTGGACCTCTTCCATCATTAAAATGAGGGGATTTCTTACTAAGGTGATAGTGGTAGTATTTCCTATAGTTATGAAATATTTGAGTTGCTTGTGTTGGGATTTGCACAAGTAAAAATCGTGCGATAACATTTTGGCACTGTTGGTGGGGAGGATTGAGTCATTCTCCTCAACAACAAGTCTTTTGGTAACATTCTCCCAAATACCTTATCTTATAAGCTTATTTGGAGACTCCACTGAGGGCGATTCCCTCACCTTCCTTCGATGATCCAAGGTTGACCATCTGACGACTCCACAAAGTCCAAGGAGGCATACCAACCCTCCTAAAACCTACAAAAGAGAACTTCCTCACAACTCTCCTATAGTAAAATCTCTCTTCGAAGGAAAGCTTCCTTTGAATACAATGGTTCAGACTTAAGCTTAGAATCAAGCTCATACTCAAAAGTAGCGGACATCCAAAATCTTCAAGCCTTTAAACATGTCATCCATCCTAGGTTACCCTCGACAAATGCCTCCCAAGTATGAGAAGTGGCTAGCCAATTTCTCTAGTAATGATGTGACCAATGTTGAAGAGCATATGAGTAATTTTTGGGCATTCTTTCAACTAAATCCAGTAGATGACAAGGTTGAAGATTTAGTGATGAAAGTTTTCTCTGCCACCCTTCATGATGCTTCTAGAAGATGGTATGATAGTCTCTCGAATAAGAGCATTAAGACCATGGATCAACTAGAGGAAACCTTTCTCAAAACGTGGAGTGTCAAGGAAGATCCAAACGTGTTGTCAACATGACTTACTGGGATTAGAAAGTTGGAAAATGAGACCGTCAAAGAGTTTCATGCCAAATTTGAAAGGTTGCTTCAACAAATACCTAAGAGTCATCACCTCGAAGGAGATTACCTTCTCTTCCTCTATATTAAGGCTTATCTAAGGCAATTTGGATACTTGCTCAGGGATAAAGGTCCAAACACTATCTAAGAAACCCAAGAAATGGCTACAAATATTGAGGCTAATCTTTCGTCATCCAAGGTAGAACCTTTTTATGCCCCAAGAGCTAGAACTGATACTAAACTCAAGGTAGTGAAAATTTATAATTAGAGTTTCTAATTCTTACAACCATATTGTCTATGCTTGATTCATAATCATCAATTCAGTGTTTTTTTTACACCCTTGTAACAAATTGCACACACCAATCTACATATATATGCATGGATTAATTCAATATGCATGTTGGCTCTCCAAGTCTTCCCTTCTTCAAGAGGATTTCTATGTTGATTCCCCTCAAGACATGCACCATAAATAATGTCGTGTTTTTCCAAAGTATTTGAGAGACCATCCACCATTTTATTATTATTAAAAAAGAAGGATAACATAAATTAAGATGGCCATACCTATGATACCAAAGTAAACATCTATCATGTCCACTACTAGCCATTAAGGCACCTTCCTAAACTGCGCCAACATTCACCAAACAAAAAAACCCATGCGAATTAATTTCTTGCTATGAATTAGAACACTATGGTACCTATTGTTGCTAAATATTACATCGAGATGATGATTATGCTTCATAATTTCAATGATATAAAGGAGATTCTTATCCAAGTTGGGGACAAAGAATACACTAAGGAAGAGTAGATTTTTACCTTGCATTTCTATCTGCACATCTAATTTTCCTACAATTTTATATTCTTCTCCACCCCCAAAAATAATAGAATATGAACCTGTCTTATCTACTTTAAAATCAAGAAACCAGTCTTTTTTGTTAGTGAAATGATGAGAAACACCAGAATCAATATACCAATTATTATTTTTTACTTGGGCCTCTTTATTCCTAGCCATTAAGACATCACACTCATCCTTCTCTTGTGTTCAATCACATTGTCTTTCTTCTTGTCAGTTTGACTAGCCCCTAACTTGTTCTTTTCATCCCACAATATCTTTTGACAAAATTTGCTTTTATGTCCAAGCTTTTCACAATCAAAGCATTAAAAAATCTTTATGGTTTTGGCATTCCTTGAATAATTTGCCTTGTCACTTTCTTTTTGCCTCCTTGTAGTCTTACTATCCTTTCCTTTTCTTGTAAAATTCATTGCCAATGTTACGTCTGAAGAATCATTACCATCATTATTTCCAAATTAATTTCTCCACTTTTCTTTTTGCAAAAGCTTAGTGCTAAGTTGGTCAAAAGTTAACTCATCATTTGAAGTAATATTCAATTTCTCAATAAAAATTTCAAAGGAGGAGGACAAACTCTTCAAAGTTATGATAACATGATTTTTCTCTTCTATCAATAGCTTTTAGCTAATCTCTAATATATTTAATATTCAATAAATGATTTGGAAGAGAATCATGTTCTTCCATCTTAGAAAAAAAACCTTTCTTTAAGAAAAAGGCTTTACCTTTATCATATGTCTCATGATCTAAAATATTTGTTAAATGGTGAATGTGTTGGGATACTAAGAGGGGGGTGAATCAATAATACCTTTTTAAACAATTAGTAATTTTATTTTATCAATCTCCACAATATATCATTAAGGGACTTGTATATAAAATCAATTATAAATATAATTAACAAAAATTACAAGGTTTATAAATAATCTGAGATTGTGAAGGACACCAATCCTCTTTAGAGTACAAACTCTTGGAGACACAAATCCCCTTCTTTAGGGCACCAAACCTAGGAAGCACCAACTCCCTTGATTTTAGGGCACCAACCCTAGGAAGCACCAACTCCCTGTCTTTAGGGCACCAACCCTAGGAAGCACCAACTCCCTGTTTTTACACTTTAGTAAAGGATATTAATCCTTCTGTGCTCCTCCCTTCCACCATCACTGTATAAGTATCATCAATTTCTCTTCTTGGACTCTGCTTTTGCTTTTGATCTTTTGATCTGGACTGCAGAGACACTTATTCTTCGTCATTCTTTCTTGCTTATATAGTCTTTCAACTGGTGTGAGCGTTGAATCATTGTGTCCCTTTGTTTGGACCATTGCACCTCTTCATTTAAATTAACATTAATAACACTTGTATTTTTAAATTAGAATTAATATCTCCCTCTATTTTTATTCACGCATTAATGTGAAAGCTTTTCAATTTAGTAAGAGGGATTTTTCATAAATCGATCACATGTATGGATCGATTTCTTTTAATTCAATCTCATACCTTCTTATTTTATTCTTAAGCTTCTATTGCGTCCCCAATTCTCCAACATATCATATTTGATCTTTTCGATTAACTTTTTAATGCATTGGATGTATTTGATCACTTACTATCAATCAGGTAGAATCCAGATCCTGTCTGGTTCAAAGTTTCTTCCTGACAGAGAAAAAATTCTTCTTTTGTATGTTAAATTTTCACAGACTCACTTTCAGGACCTTTATTCCATATGATCATAGCTGGTGACTAGGTGCTTATCCAAACAAGTGCTTAATCACTTATCAAGATTGACGGTCACGTTTTATTTGCACGTTTGAGATGGACGGTTCTCGTTCACTTCGGGACTTCGACGTTTGAGGACTTAGGCCTTTGTAGTCTTTCAACTCTTTTGGAGAAAAATCCATCAGAGTGCATATCAACACTTCCTTGCTTAATAACCTTCTTATTTCCAGGAGCTAAGATTGTGGGCTTAGGCACAAAGGAGCTCCCGCTCTTCAGGTATTTGACTATTCGTGACTCTGGGACTTTGGGATACTCAAACTCTGAAGTAGTTCAATCCCTCCAGAGTTTTACCTACCAAATGAGTCATAGAATGGTGGTGACCACTTGTTGTCAGTTAGCACCTTCATTTACGCTATCCTTCCACTGTTCTTGATCAACGGTCAATAACACTCTCGAAGTAAATCAATGGTTAGCGTTACTTCGTGATTCACGCTTACTCCATCCTTCCACTGTTCTTGATCGCACGATCCAAAAACATTCCTGAGGATTTTAGATCAACAACCAATGTTAACTTCGACCTTCGAAGCTTCGGGTATTTTAGCTAGTAGAAGAAGTTGGATATCCCCAGAGGATGTAGTCCCAGAGTGATGTGGCTGTTAACGTCGCTATTGACGTGGCACTGGCTGAGTGGATGCCACGTGTCACCTTGATTCGATACTTTCATATACCTAATGTGCCAACTATACCTTGACACTTGTCACCAGCCGATTGGGCCATGTGTCATATTTGTTTTCTTCCACATGTCTTTATTCATGGCTTCGGGAGTTTTGGCACTTTTTATACCATCCTTCGGTTATTGTCGAATTGTTGAATAGATCTACCACCGTAGATTTTCAACTGTCTTGATCCTACGACCTTTGTTTATTCTGAAACTCTGGGGTTTGGGAGTTCTTGTTTTATCTAAGTTGTTTATCGCCGGAGTAGGTCAAGGTTGGAGTTGACCACCTTCTTCCTTAACGCGTTCACTCTAGATCAACGGTTGATGAGATTTCTTGTTATTCCTCTGATCCGACAATTGAAGGGAGTTCATTACTTCGGGGCTTCGGGTAAACTTACCTGTTTTAGACTCCTTTTCGCTGGAGTGGTCAGCATCAGAGATCCAATGGTTGAGAGCTCACTCGTAGAGATCTTAGATCGATGGTTTGCATGAGTTGGTTTACTCCGGGATATTGTGGCTTATCCTTTCCTTCCACTAAACTCGATCTAATGGTTGAGAATTCACCCAAATACCCTCCTTGATCTAACGACTAGTGAGATTTCGTGACTTCATGATCATGCCTTATCTCCAATGTTCACCGAAGTGGAGAAGTAGCAAAGTGTCAAATTTCTTTATCTTCTACTTGATCCAACGATCTGTAATGCTATTGTTCCAGATCTGACGGTTGAGGTTTAATCCTTCCCAACCTATGAATTCACTTTGATCTAATGATCTTGGATTGTCTCGAAATAAGAATGAACAGATCTTGTGCGTCATCTCTTCTGAGCTTCAATTAATGTTCTTCCTTCTGAGATTTGGGTTTACACTGGATTCTTCTACACCCTGTTGACATCAATGACAATATCGTACCAATGTGTCCAACATTCTCCCCCTTTGGCATTGATGGCAACCTTTTCTTTGAAATATTTTTATTTCTGCTGCTTATCAATTTCCTCCCCTTTTGACATCAATGACAGAGGGGATCTTTCTTCGCTCCCCCTATAGCAATGCTCCCCATGACCATGTGTCCCTTTTCTTCTAATACAATTTTTATGATTTTTACTGAGGTATGTGAATTACTCCCAATTTCTGTCGCAGATTTTCAAAAGTACTCCTGGGCAAGGGTTTTGTTAATATGTCCGGAATTTGTTCTTTGGTGTCCATATACACTATTTTAACCACTTTTTGGGTAACCTGATCTCTTAGGAAATGGTATTTAATTGGGATGTGTTTGGTTTTAGAATGCATAACTGAATTTTTAGAGGTACTTATGGCACTAGTGTTATCACAGTTAATAGTAATGGGATTATCATATATTATTTGTAAATATTCTAATGTTTGCTTCATCCAAAGAGCTTGTGTGCATGGATGCAACAACAATGTATTCCGCCTCTGTTGTGGATAGTGATGTGGATGTTTGTTTCTTACTTAGCCATGCTACCAAACATTTTCCTAGAAAAAATGCTCCTCCACTAGTGCTTTTCCTATCATCTATACTATCGACCCAATCTGCATCATTGTATGTAGTTAGATTGAAGTCTTTATCTTTTGGATACCATAATCCAAGTTCTAAGGTGCCTTTAATATATGAATTTTCTCTTTTCTTCTTTTAAGTGAGTTTCTTTAGGTGCGGATTGAAATCTCCCCACGAGTCCTACAACCTACATCATGTCAGGTCTTGTTGTTGTTGAATAGAACAAACTTCCAACCATTGACCTGCACATCGTTTGGTCCACTTTTGGTGAGTCATCTTCTAGGCTTAGTTTACATCCAGTGACCATGGGAGTACTCATAGGTTTATTGTCTTCCATTTGAAATTTCTTTAGCATTTCCTTGATATATTTGGCTTGGGAAATGAATATTCCATTTTATGTTTGAGTTACTTGTAAACATAAGAAGAAGGACAATTCTCCTAGCATAGACATTTCAAATTCTTCTTGCATTTTGGTTGCAAACTTTCTGCTTAGTATAGTAAGAGTACTTCCAAATATAATGTCATCTACATATACTACCACAATAATAATGTTTTGATCTTCAATTTTGATGTATAAGTTGTTGTCAGTGGTCCCTTTCTTATATCCTTGTTTTTGTAGGTATTGATCAAGCATTGAGAACCATGCTCTGGGGGCTTGTTTAAGACCATACATGGCCTTTTTTAGCTTGCACACATAGTCTTGATTTTCTGTTAACATGAATCCTTCTGGTTGTTCAACATAAACTTCTTCTTCTAGTGTTCCATTAAGGAATGTTGACTTGACATCCATCTAATAGATTTTGAAGTTTCTGAAGCATGCAAATGCCAAGAACATTCTGATGGCCTCAAGTCTTGCTACTAGAGCAAAAGTCTGTTCAAACTCAATACCTTCCACTTGGGAGTATCCCTTGCAAACTAATCTGGTTTGTTTTTTATAATCTCCACATTTTCATTTAGTTTGTTCTTGAAGATCCACTTGGTTCATATCACATTCTTGTCTTTGGGTCTTGGAACTAGTTCCCAAGTTTGGTTCTTCTCTATTTGGTCTAGTTCTTCATCCATTGCTTTTATCCAATCTTTACTTTTGCTAGATTCTTTAAATGACTAAGGTTCTATCAGGGATAACATTGCTTGTTCTTAGTCAAATGTGAGTTTCCTTCTTGTTTCCATTCCTGCATTTTTATCTCCAATAATCCGACTTTCAAGATGATTCTTTTGAACCCTTTTTGATGGGGCTTTTGGCAAGGGTATTTCTTTGTCATCTTCATCTTCAGTGTGGGGTTCTTCATCAACTTCTTCATTATGATATTCTCTGTCACTTTTATCATCATATGTTGATATGTTCTAGGGTATGATTTGTCTCAATTTTAGATCATCTATCCTTACATTGGCACTTTCCACCATTTTATGTAGTCTTAGGTTATAACATCTATAAGAATTTTTTTTAGGTGAATATCCTATAAATATGCCTTCATGTGATCTTGAGTCAAAATTCCCAAGATTATCCTCATAATTCTTAATGTAACATTTACTTCCAAAACTTCTAAAGTGTTTTACAGATGTTGGCCTGCCAAACCATGGTTCATAAGGAGTTTTGTCATGGTTGGGTCTCAATTGATCTCGATTAAGTATTTGGATTGTTGTGTAGATTGCATCTCTCTGGAATTTGTCTATAAGCTTGGCTTCATTTAACATGGTTCTTGCAGCTTCTTGAACTGTTCTGTTTTTTCTTTCCACCACTCCATTCTGTTGAGGAGTCATGGGAGCTGAAACTGTCTTTTGATGCCATGATTTTCACTAAATTGAATGAACTCTTTAGAGGTGAATTCTGCTCCATTGTCTGATCTCAAACATTTAATTTTGAGGTGGGTTTCATTCTCTACAAGGGCTTTGTATGTTTTAAACTTCTCAAAGGCTTCTGATTTTTCTTTTAGAAAGTATACCCAGGTCATTCTTGTGTAATCATCAATGATCAACATAAAATAATGTTCACCATAAATACTTTTA
>ML833012.1:33183-56703 GCA_009831015.1 Picea engelmannii
AGTCTAACACTAACTTAACATACTCATAAATTGCTTGGAACAATTGGGATTTGATCGATTGGACATGTGCTAAGTTTTCATTGTGATTTCACGCAATTTTGATCTAATTTTATAGTTTTTGTTACAAAACTCTAATTGTTGTTGTAAATTGTTATATTGCTGCAATTTTGTATCAACATTGATAAATCTTCAATGTCTATTGTCTCTTGAGGTATTAACTATGTATTGGTACTTGGAAATCACTATATATATGTTGTAATTGTTCTTGTTCCGGGCAGGTACCCGAGACATCCTTTACTTCCTCAATTTCACAGACATAGACCTTGACTTAGGTGACCAAGAAAGGGGGCAATACATTACTTGCTACTTTGATCCCTTGAGTTTACCAGAGAAGCCTCCCCTGTGGTGGACCTCTTCCATCATTAAAATGAGGGGATTTCTTACTAAGGTGATAGTGGTAGTATTTCCTATAGTTATGAAATATTTGAGTTGCTTGTGTTGGGATTTGCACAAGTAAAAATCGTGCGATAACATTTTGGCACTGTTGGTGGGGAGGATTGAGTCATTCTCCTCAACAACAAGTCTTTTGGTAACATTCTCCCAAATACCTTATCTTATAAGCTTATTTGGAGACTCCACTGAGGGCGATTCCCTCACCTTCCTTCGATGATCCAAGGTTGACCATCTGACGACTCCACAAAGTCCAAGGAGGCATACCAACCCTCCTAAAACCTACAAAAGAGAACTTCCTCACAACTCTCCTATAGTAAAATCTCTCTTCGAAGGAAAGCTTCCTTTGAATACAATGGTTCAGACTTAAGCTTAGAATCAAGCTCATACTCAAAAGTAGCGGACATCCAAAATCTTCAAGCCTTTAAACATGTCATCCATCCTAGGTTACCCTCGACAAATGCCTCCCAAGTATGAGAAGTGGCTAGCCAATTTCTCTAGTAATGATGTGACCAATGTTGAAGAGCATATGAGTAATTTTTGGGCATTCTTTCAACTAAATCCAGTAGATGACAAGGTTGAAGATTTAGTGATGAAAGTTTTCTCTGCCACCCTTCATGATGCTTCTAGAAGATGGTATGATAGTCTCTCGAATAAGAGCATTAAGACCATGGATCAACTAGAGGAAACCTTTCTCAAAACGTGGAGTGTCAAGGAAGATCCAAACGTGTTGTCAACATGACTTACTGGGATTAGAAAGTTGGAAAATGAGACCGTCAAAGAGTTTCATGCCAAATTTGAAAGGTTGCTTCAACAAATACCTAAGAGTCATCACCTCGAAGGAGATTACCTTCTCTTCCTCTATATTAAGGCTTATCTAAGGCAATTTGGATACTTGCTCAGGGATAAAGGTCCAAACACTATCTAAGAAACCCAAGAAATGGCTACAAATATTGAGGCTAATCTTTCGTCATCCAAGGTAGAACCTTTTTATGCCCCAAGAGCTAGAACTGATACTAAACTCAAGGTAGTGAAAATTTATAATTAGAGTTTCTAATTCTTACAACCATATTGTCTATGCTTGATTCATAATCATCAATTCAGTGTTTTTTTTACACCCTTGTAACAAATTGCACACACCAATCTACATATATATGCATGGATTAATTCAATATGCATGTTGGCTCTCCAAGTCTTCCCTTCTTCAAGAGGATTTCTATGTTGATTCCCCTCAAGACATGCACCATAAATAATGTCGTGTTTTTCCAAAGTATTTGAGAGACCATCCACCATTTTATTATTATTAAAAAAGAAGGATAACATAAATTAAGATGGCCATACCTATGATACCAAAGTAAACATCTATCATGTCCACTACTAGCCATTAAGGCACCTTCCTAAACTGCGCCAACATTCACCAAACAAAAAAACCCATGCGAATTAATTTCTTGCTATGAATTAGAACACTATGGTACCTATTGTTGCTAAATATTACATCGAGATGATGATTATGCTTCATAATTTCAATGATATAAAGGAGATTCTTATCCAAGTTGGGGACAAAGAATACACTAAGGAAGAGTAGATTTTTACCTTGCATTTCTATCTGCACATCTAATTTTCCTACAATTTTATATTCTTCTCCACCCCCAAAAATAATAGAATATGAACCTGTCTTATCTACTTTAAAATCAAGAAACCAGTCTTTTTTGTTAGTGAAATGATGAGAAACACCAGAATCAATATACCAATTATTATTTTTTACTTGGGCCTCTTTATTCCTAGCCATTAAGACATCACACTCATCCTTCTCTTGTGTTCAATCACATTGTCTTTCTTCTTGTCAGTTTGACTAGCCCCTAACTTGTTCTTTTCATCCCACAATATCTTTTGACAAAATTTGCTTTTATGTCCAAGCTTTTCACAATCAAAGCATTAAAAAATCTTTATGGTTTTGGCATTCCTTGAATAATTTGCCTTGTCACTTTCTTTTTGCCTCCTTGTAGTCTTACTATCCTTTCCTTTTCTTGTAAAATTCATTGCCAATGTTACGTCTGAAGAATCATTACCATCATTATTTCCAAATTAATTTCTCCACTTTTCTTTTTGCAAAAGCTTAGTGCTAAGTTGGTCAAAAGTTAACTCATCATTTGAAGTAATATTCAATTTCTCAATAAAAATTTCAAAGGAGGAGGACAAACTCTTCAAAGTTATGATAACATGATTTTTCTCTTCTATCAATAGCTTTTAGCTAATCTCTAATATATTTAATATTCAATAAATGATTTGGAAGAGAATCATGTTCTTCCATCTTAGAAAAAAAACCTTTCTTTAAGAAAAAGGCTTTACCTTTATCATATGTCTCATGATCTAAAATATTTGTTAAATGGTGAATGTGTTGGGATACTAAGAGGGGGGTGAATCAATAATACCTTTTTAAACAATTAGTAATTTTATTTTATCAATCTCCACAATATATCATTAAGGGACTTGTATATAAAATCAATTATAAATATAATTAACAAAAATTACAAGGTTTATAAATAATCTGAGATTGTGAAGGACACCAATCCTCTTTAGAGTACAAACTCTTGGAGACACAAATCCCCTTCTTTAGGGCACCAAACCTAGGAAGCACCAACTCCCTTGATTTTAGGGCACCAACCCTAGGAAGCACCAACTCCCTGTCTTTAGGGCACCAACCCTAGGAAGCACCAACTCCCTGTTTTTACACTTTAGTAAAGGATATTAATCCTTCTGTGCTCCTCCCTTCCACCATCACTGTATAAGTATCATCAATTTCTCTTCTTGGACTCTGCTTTTGCTTTTGATCTTTTGATCTGGACTGCAGAGACACTTATTCTTCGTCATTCTTTCTTGCTTATATAGTCTTTCAACTGGTGTGAGCGTTGAATCATTGTGTCCCTTTGTTTGGACCATTGCACCTCTTCATTTAAATTAACATTAATAACACTTGTATTTTTAAATTAGAATTAATATCTCCCTCTATTTTTATTCACGCATTAATGTGAAAGCTTTTCAATTTAGTAAGAGGGATTTTTCATAAATCGATCACATGTATGGATCGATTTCTTTTAATTCAATCTCATACCTTCTTATTTTATTCTTAAGCTTCTATTGCGTCCCCAATTCTCCAACATATCATATTTGATCTTTTCGATTAACTTTTTAATGCATTGGATGTATTTGATCACTTACTATCAATCAGGTAGAATCCAGATCCTGTCTGGTTCAAAGTTTCTTCCTGACAGAGAAAAAATTCTTCTTTTGTATGTTAAATTTTCACAGACTCACTTTCAGGACCTTTATTCCATATGATCATAGCTGGTGACTAGGTGCTTATCCAAACAAGTGCTTAATCACTTATCAAGATTGACGGTCACGTTTTATTTGCACGTTTGAGATGGACGGTTCTCGTTCACTTCGGGACTTCGACGTTTGAGGACTTAGGCCTTTGTAGTCTTTCAACTCTTTTGGAGAAAAATCCATCAGAGTGCATATCAACACTTCCTTGCTTAATAACCTTCTTATTTCCAGGAGCTAAGATTGTGGGCTTAGGCACAAAGGAGCTCCCGCTCTTCAGGTATTTGACTATTCGTGACTCTGGGACTTTGGGATACTCAAACTCTGAAGTAGTTCAATCCCTCCAGAGTTTTACCTACCAAATGAGTCATAGAATGGTGGTGACCACTTGTTGTCAGTTAGCACCTTCATTTACGCTATCCTTCCACTGTTCTTGATCAACGGTCAATAACACTCTCGAAGTAAATCAATGGTTAGCGTTACTTCGTGATTCACGCTTACTCCATCCTTCCACTGTTCTTGATCGCACGATCCAAAAACATTCCTGAGGATTTTAGATCAACAACCAATGTTAACTTCGACCTTCGAAGCTTCGGGTATTTTAGCTAGTAGAAGAAGTTGGATATCCCCAGAGGATGTAGTCCCAGAGTGATGTGGCTGTTAACGTCGCTATTGACGTGGCACTGGCTGAGTGGATGCCACGTGTCACCTTGATTCGATACTTTCATATACCTAATGTGCCAACTATACCTTGACACTTGTCACCAGCCGATTGGGCCATGTGTCATATTTGTTTTCTTCCACATGTCTTTATTCATGGCTTCGGGAGTTTTGGCACTTTTTATACCATCCTTCGGTTATTGTCGAATTGTTGAATAGATCTACCACCGTAGATTTTCAACTGTCTTGATCCTACGACCTTTGTTTATTCTGAAACTCTGGGGTTTGGGAGTTCTTGTTTTATCTAAGTTGTTTATCGCCGGAGTAGGTCAAGGTTGGAGTTGACCACCTTCTTCCTTAACGCGTTCACTCTAGATCAACGGTTGATGAGATTTCTTGTTATTCCTCTGATCCGACAATTGAAGGGAGTTCATTACTTCGGGGCTTCGGGTAAACTTACCTGTTTTAGACTCCTTTTCGCTGGAGTGGTCAGCATCAGAGATCCAATGGTTGAGAGCTCACTCGTAGAGATCTTAGATCGATGGTTTGCATGAGTTGGTTTACTCCGGGATATTGTGGCTTATCCTTTCCTTCCACTAAACTCGATCTAATGGTTGAGAATTCACCCAAATACCCTCCTTGATCTAACGACTAGTGAGATTTCGTGACTTCATGATCATGCCTTATCTCCAATGTTCACCGAAGTGGAGAAGTAGCAAAGTGTCAAATTTCTTTATCTTCTACTTGATCCAACGATCTGTAATGCTATTGTTCCAGATCTGACGGTTGAGGTTTAATCCTTCCCAACCTATGAATTCACTTTGATCTAATGATCTTGGATTGTCTCGAAATAAGAATGAACAGATCTTGTGCGTCATCTCTTCTGAGCTTCAATTAATGTTCTTCCTTCTGAGATTTGGGTTTACACTGGATTCTTCTACACCCTGTTGACATCAATGACAATATCGTACCAATGTGTCCAACATTCTCCCCCTTTGGCATTGATGGCAACCTTTTCTTTGAAATATTTTTATTTCTGCTGCTTATCAATTTCCTCCCCTTTTGACATCAATGACAGAGGGGATCTTTCTTCGCTCCCCCTATAGCAATGCTCCCCATGACCATGTGTCCCTTTTCTTCTAATACAATTTTTATGATTTTTACTGAGGTATGTGAATTACTCCCAATTTCTGTCGCAGATTTTCAAAAGTACTCCTGGGCAAGGGTTTTGTTAATATGTCCGGAATTTGTTCTTTGGTGTCCATATACACTATTTTAACCACTTTTTGGGTAACCTGATCTCTTAGGAAATGGTATTTAATTGGGATGTGTTTGGTTTTAGAATGCATAACTGAATTTTTAGAGGTACTTATGGCACTAGTGTTATCACAGTTAATAGTAATGGGATTATCATATATTATTTGTAAATATTCTAATGTTTGCTTCATCCAAAGAGCTTGTGTGCATGGATGCAACAACAATGTATTCCGCCTCTGTTGTGGATAGTGATGTGGATGTTTGTTTCTTACTTAGCCATGCTACCAAACATTTTCCTAGAAAAAATGCTCCTCCACTAGTGCTTTTCCTATCATCTATACTATCGACCCAATCTGCATCATTGTATGTAGTTAGATTGAAGTCTTTATCTTTTGGATACCATAATCCAAGTTCTAAGGTGCCTTTAATATATGAATTTTCTCTTTTCTTCTTTTAAGTGAGTTTCTTTAGGTGCGGATTGAAATCTCCCCACGAGTCCTACAACCTACATCATGTCAGGTCTTGTTGTTGTTGAATAGAACAAACTTCCAACCATTGACCTGCACATCGTTTGGTCCACTTTTGGTGAGTCATCTTCTAGGCTTAGTTTACATCCAGTGACCATGGGAGTACTCATAGGTTTATTGTCTTCCATTTGAAATTTCTTTAGCATTTCCTTGATATATTTGGCTTGGGAAATGAATATTCCATTTTATGTTTGAGTTACTTGTAAACATAAGAAGAAGGACAATTCTCCTAGCATAGACATTTCAAATTCTTCTTGCATTTTGGTTGCAAACTTTCTGCTTAGTATAGTAAGAGTACTTCCAAATATAATGTCATCTACATATACTACCACAATAATAATGTTTTGATCTTCAATTTTGATGTATAAGTTGTTGTCAGTGGTCCCTTTCTTATATCCTTGTTTTTGTAGGTATTGATCAAGCATTGAGAACCATGCTCTGGGGGCTTGTTTAAGACCATACATGGCCTTTTTTAGCTTGCACACATAGTCTTGATTTTCTGTTAACATGAATCCTTCTGGTTGTTCAACATAAACTTCTTCTTCTAGTGTTCCATTAAGGAATGTTGACTTGACATCCATCTAATAGATTTTGAAGTTTCTGAAGCATGCAAATGCCAAGAACATTCTGATGGCCTCAAGTCTTGCTACTAGAGCAAAAGTCTGTTCAAACTCAATACCTTCCACTTGGGAGTATCCCTTGCAAACTAATCTGGTTTGTTTTTTATAATCTCCACATTTTCATTTAGTTTGTTCTTGAAGATCCACTTGGTTCATATCACATTCTTGTCTTTGGGTCTTGGAACTAGTTCCCAAGTTTGGTTCTTCTCTATTTGGTCTAGTTCTTCATCCATTGCTTTTATCCAATCTTTACTTTTGCTAGATTCTTTAAATGACTAAGGTTCTATCAGGGATAACATTGCTTGTTCTTAGTCAAATGTGAGTTTCCTTCTTGTTTCCATTCCTGCATTTTTATCTCCAATAATCCGACTTTCAAGATGATTCTTTTGAACCCTTTTTGATGGGGCTTTTGGCAAGGGTATTTCTTTGTCATCTTCATCTTCAGTGTGGGGTTCTTCATCAACTTCTTCATTATGATATTCTCTGTCACTTTTATCATCATATGTTGATATGTTCTAGGGTATGATTTGTCTCAATTTTAGATCATCTATCCTTACATTGGCACTTTCCACCATTTTATGTAGTCTTAGGTTATAACATCTATAAGAATTTTTTTTAGGTGAATATCCTATAAATATGCCTTCATGTGATCTTGAGTCAAAATTCCCAAGATTATCCTCATAATTCTTAATGTAACATTTACTTCCAAAACTTCTAAAGTGTTTTACAGATGTTGGCCTGCCAAACCATGGTTCATAAGGAGTTTTGTCATGGTTGGGTCTCAATTGATCTCGATTAAGTATTTGGATTGTTGTGTAGATTGCATCTCTCTGGAATTTGTCTATAAGCTTGGCTTCATTTAACATGGTTCTTGCAGCTTCTTGAACTGTTCTGTTTTTTCTTTCCACCACTCCATTCTGTTGAGGAGTCATGGGAGCTGAAACTGTCTTTTGATGCCATGATTTTCACTAAATTGAATGAACTCTTTAGAGGTGAATTCTGCTCCATTGTCTGATCTCAAACATTTAATTTTGAGGTGGGTTTCATTCTCTACAAGGGCTTTGTATGTTTTAAACTTCTCAAAGGCTTCTGATTTTTCTTTTAGAAAGTATACCCAGGTCATTCTTGTGTAATCATCAATGATCAACATAAAATAATGTTCACCATAAATACTTTTATTTTTGGTAGGTCCACATAGATCTACGTGAATAAGTTCTAATGGTTTTGTTGTGGAATTCTCTTTTGTTTTGAAATTAACTTTTGTCTACTTACCTCTTTGACAATGTATACAAATAAGATTTGAAGGCTTTATAATATTTGGTAGATTCCTTACTGCCTCCTTCTTATTGGTTTTGATTAAGTTTTCAAAGCTTATATGTCCTAACCGTCTATGCCATATCCAACTTTCATCTTCTTGACCTAAACAACATTTTTCTTCTCCTTCCATGTCAAGGATGTACACATTGCTGGATGTTCTTGGTTCAACTTCCACTAGCTTTCCTGTATCTTCTCTTCTTATCTCACATTTTTGAGAATCAAAGGTAAGTATGTGACCTTGATCACATGTTTGACTTACACTTAAAAGATTAGGCCTAGGATTTTCTACTAAAAGTACATTTTTTGCTTTGGCCTTGTTATTCCCTAGGCTAACAGTGCCTTTTCCAAGTATCTTGGCTAACACATTATCTCCAAAGGTGACTTTTCCTTTTTCTTTCTTCGTTAACTTTAGAAATTTGCTTTGATCTCCAGTCATGTGTTTATAACATCCACTGTCAATATACCCCTGACATTCTTTTTTTTTGGCATACAGGGCTACTTTACACTCTATTTTCTCTACTTGCTTTTTCTTCCATACTTTTTTATTGTTGGGAATATTTATCCCTTTGACATACTTTGAAAGTCTACATTCATTGGCTTCATGTCCATAGTTATTACATTTAAGGCATTCCATATTGTAATCTTGTAATGGGGAGAACGAATTATAGTTTCTTTTATCCGTATTGAACTTCTGACTTATTTGAACATTTTTTGGATTGTGCTTTCTATAGGCTTTACAATGTATTGTTTTGTGTCCAAAATTATTACAAGAATAACAATATCCAAGGAAGATATGTTGATGTCTATTAGAAAGATTTCTTCTGGTGATTGTATTATTCTTGTCATCTTTTTCTTTAGTAGGGGTAGTTGATTTTTGTTTATTTTGGACTGTCTTCAATGGAATCATCCTTGCCTTATTATCTTATCTTCTTAAGGGGACTTTAAGAGCATCTGCATAACTGATTGGTCTTTTGACATATCCTTGTGACGTAGAGGTTGAGTCTTGGGTGTATCCCAAACCAATCTTGTTGTTTGGTGACCTCTGACTACTGAGAATTTCATCCAAGATCTTTGAACTATTTTCAAATTTTGATCCCTTCTTTTCTTTCTCAAGTTCACCTCTTAGCAACTCAATCTCAACTTCTGGCTTCTCACATACTTGTTCTCTGTCATTGAGTTTTTTTTAAATGAATTCTTCAATTCTTTTAGCTTCTATGAGCTCGGAATTCAAATGACAGATGATCTGTTCTGATTCTTTGATGGTTCTTGATGCATCTATTTCTCTTGATTGATGTGATTCTTCAAATTCTTGAAGTTGTGCCCTCAGTAACTTGTTCTTATTTTTATACTTTCTTAGTTCCTCTAGAGCACTAATTAGTTATGATTCTAAGTTTACTTCTCCTTCAAATTCAAAGTTTTCTTCATCATCTACATCATTATTTTGAGTGTTGATTCCCATAAATAGAAGCTCTAAATCTTCATCTTCACTCATGTCCGAAGATCTGATGTCTTCTTTGGAGTAGAATTTTTTCTTTTTCTTATAAATTTCTTCTTGTATTGGTTTTTCTGGTTGTGGGCTTCTTCATCATTCTCTTCCTGCTTGGGATAGGGACATTTGTTAGCAAAGTGTCCAATTATTCCACAGTTGAAACATTTGAAAGGTAACTTTCCTTTATGATTTCCAAATCCTTTTTGGAGTTTTTTTATAAAGTTGGCCTCTTCTACATCTAATATGTCTGAGTGATTTTCATGAGACATATGTTCATGTTTCTTCTTTTGATGGTTTTTTGTTCCCTGTTCTCATCTCATATGCTGTAAAAATTCCAGGAAGTTGATCTACTATGAGTTTGTCAAGTTTTGGTCTATCTTCAATTGTGGAGATCTTAGAATCATATCTCATAGGTAATGACCTTAAGATTTTTTATACAATATGTTTATCGGTAAGTTCTTCTCCTGCTGCTCTGATTGAGTTAACTACCTCATCTACCCTATGAAATTATTTAACAATGTTCTCTTCTTCTTTCATCTTCAAGTTTTCAAACCGAGATCTATAGGTTTGTAGTTTGGCTTCCTTGACTTTGCTATCTCCTTCATATACAACCTCCAATTTGTCCCAGATTTCCTTATCTGACCTACAATGCATTACCTTCACACATATAGATTTTTTCAATCCTCCTATAATGGCATTAACTGCTCTTGAGTTGTCATTGCAAATCTTCTTTCCTACAACATCTGTGGATGGAGTAGTTGGTGCAGTGTAACCATCTACAACTGATTTCCAAATATCAAAGCCAAGATCCAACATATAGCTTTTCATTCTTATTTTCCGGAGAGCATAACCACCTCCGTTAAACAATTCTACTTTGTTGGAAGTCATTCCCTCTAACTAATCCATTTCTTTCAGGATCTACCTTCTAGTTATTAGACTGTGGTGAAGGTACTCACTTTGATACCAATTGTTGGAATACCGTGGGAGGGGTGAATCAATATTACCTTTTTAAACAATTAGTAATTTTATTTTATCAATCTCCACAATATATAAAAAATGGACTTGCATATAAAATCAATTATAAATATAATTAACAAAAATTACAAGGTTTATAAATAATCTGAGATTGTGAAGGACACCATTCCTCTTTAGAGCACCAACTCTTAGAGACACAAATCCCCTTCTTTAGGGAACCAACCCAAGGAAGCACCAACTCCCTTGTTTTTAGGGCACCAACCCTAGGAAGCACCAACTCTCTGTCTTTAGGGCACTGACCCTAGGAAGCACCAACTCCCTGTCTTTAGGGAACCAACCCTAGGAAGCACCAAATCCATGTTTTTACACTTTAGTAAAGGATATTAATCCCTTCGAGCTCCTCCCTTCCACCCTCACTACATAAGTATCATCAATTTCTTTTCTTAGACTCTGCTTCTACTTTTGATCTTCTGATCTGGACTGCAGAGACACTTCTTCTTCGTCGTTCTTTCTTGCTTATATAGTCTTTCAACTGGTGTGAGCATTGAAGCATTGTGTCCCTTTGTTTGGACCACTACACCTCTTCATTTAAATTAACAGTAATAACATTTGTCTTTTTAAATTAGAATTAATATCTCCCTCTATTTGTATTCACGCATTAACGTGAAAGATTTTCAATTTAGTAAGAGGTATTTTTCATAAATCGATCACATGTATGGATCAATTTCTTTTAATTTGATCTCATACCTTTTTATTTTATTCATAAGCTTATGTTGCATCCCCAGTTCTCCAACAAATCATATTTGATCTTTTCAATTATCTTTCCAATGCATTGGATGTATTTGATCACTTACTATCAATCGGGCAGAATCCACATCCTGTCTAGTTCAAAGTTTCTTCCTGACAGAGGAAAAATTCTTCCTCTGTATGTTAAATTCGCACAGACACACTTTCAGGACCTCTATTCCATATGACCATAGGCGGTGACCAAGTTCTTAGCCAAATGAGTGCTTAATCATTTATCAAGATTGACGGTCACATTTTATTTACACGTTTGATATGGACGGGTCTCGTTCACTTCGGAACTTCGACGTTTTGGGACTCAGGCCTTTGTAGTGTTTCAACTCTTCTAGAGAAAATTTCGTCGGAGTGCATTTCATTACTTCCTTGCTTAATAATCTTCAGATGTCTAGGAGCTAGGACCCTGGGCTTAGGCACAAAGGAGCTCCCACTCTTCGAGTATTCGTGACTCCAGGACTTCAGGTTACTCGAACTCTGAAGTAGTTCAATCCCTCCATAGTTTTACCTACCGAATAAGTCATAGAATGGCAGTGACCACTTGTTGTTGTTTAACACCTCCGTTTACACTATCCTTCCACTGTGCTTGATCAACGACCAAGAACGCTTCCAAAGTAAATCAACGGTTAACGTTACTTCATGATTCACGCATAATCCATCCTTCCACCATTCTTGATTGCATGGTCCAAAAACATTCTTGAGGATTTTAAATCAACAATGAGCGTTAACTTCGGCCTTCTATGGTTCATGTATTTTAGCTGGTAGAAGAAGCTGGATATCCCCGGAGGATGTAGTCCCGGAGTGACATGGTTGTTGATGTCACTATTGACGTGGGACTGGCTGAATGGCTTCCACTTGTCACCTTGATTCGTGACTTTTGTATATCGAATGTGACAACTATACCTTGACACTTGTCACCAACTCATTGGGCCATGTGTCATATTTGTCTTCTGCCACATGTCTTTCTTCATGGTTTCAGTACTTCGTGGCTTTGGGAGTTTTGGCACTTTTTATACCATCTTTCGATTATTTCCAAATTGTCGAATATATCGACCACTATAGATTTTCAACTCTCTTGATCCTACGACCTTTGTTTATTCCATAACTCTAGGGTTTGAGATTTCTTGGTTTATTTGAGTTGTTTATCGTCGGAGTAGGTCAAGGTCGTAGTTGACCACCTTCTTCCTTAGTGAGTTCACTCCATATCAATGGTTGATGGGATTTCCTATTCTTCCTCTGATCCGACGGTCGACGAGATTTCATGACTTCGGGGCTTCGAGTAAACTTACTTGTTTTAGACTCCTTTTGACTGGAGTGGTCAATGTCTGAGTTGACTGTTTGATCCAACGATTGAGAGCTCACACATAGAGATATTAGATTGATGGTCTGCATGAGTTCATTTACTCCGAGATATTGTGGCTTATCCTGTCCTTCCACTAAAATCGATCAGATGGTTGAGAATTCACCTAAAGACCCTCCTTGTTACAGATTATTTTGGTCACTCTGATGATGACTCTACAAGCATGTGTTCAAGCTCTCAAAACAATCTTTTACATGAGGAAAATGACTAATTTCTTCCCCTACAAGGCATGTTTTTAAAATGACACCGCAGGCTAACAATGGTACACAGTGTGGAAATCCTTGATTTTCGCAGGCTGCTCTATACCTGGCTTGCGGGGTTTCCGCAGGCTGCTATATAGGTAGGGTGTGACGACGTTTGAAGCTAAGAAAAGGAAGGAGTTCACGAAGTTTCTAGAAGGAGAATCTTATAGAATGTGAGGTGGTGTCCGTATGGTTGTGATCCTACCGACTTCTCTGATTTGGTGGGATCATCCTCATCCTTTTAAACCACTTCACCTTCTCCTATATAAGGATGGGTTTCTCATGGAAACGGTTAAGCAAGATTGAACAAAGAATTGCTGAAAGAATAAGGCTGAAGACTGTGTGAAGGATCTTGTTACAACTGATGCTTGAGGCCTCCATTTGTCCATCAAGCTTTTGTGGACCATCTTCATACAAATTCAGAGCAAGTGTATGTGTGTGTTAGAACAAAGGACCATTAAAAGGGGACTTGCGACATCAAGGCAATTTGGTTGTATCTTCCACTTTATTTAATATAATACAGTGACATATTTATTTCCCATAAAATCATTATCATTTTATTACATGACTCCTTGATCACATGTTTAGGTTTTCATTGAATCTATTATTGTTGCTTTCACTTTGGTTGGTTTGTGTCATTGCAGATCTGATCTCACAAGAGCACCGGAGTGAAGCAGGGACAACAAAGATATAAGGAAGCAATATCTAAAGTTATGTCATCCATTCCTTCTTTGGTAGTAAATTCAATGATAGTAACTTAGGGAAAGCATCATGTCCTGTCTTGTTTTGTTCTAGATCCAGGTGGATCTAGGGAGATTAGTTTAAGTCTGCATTCACTGATTTATCCAATAACAAAAGAATGACATTACACTTACTACTCAGGCTAAAGATTACTCTTCCTCAAAGGAGAAAGTTGACGATATACCACCTTCGTTGGTTCAACTGCCTCCCTCAACTTCCCCTCCTCTTCATCTCGAATGACCGAGATCCGATAAAGTTCTTCGCCCCCCTCCAAAGGGCGTTGTTCAAAAGTCTGCCTTTAATCCTCATGCATGTGCTGCTTAGAACTACAGTATTGTAGAAGATCTTGCATAAGTGCCCTCCGCGATGTCAGCTCTCAAAGTCCTTCAAAGTTGTCCTGCTCAACATAAGGCACTGTTAAAGGCTATTGGTGGAATTGATCCTACAGATACAAATTTGATAATTTTTGACCTGGAAGATCACATTCCAAGCCCCCCCCCTCAGCTAGCGTTTCAGATACAAGTTGTTGTCACAGACAAGAACATATGTAGAACCGATATTGACGAGGGTGACTCGACGTGTGTAATGTCTGTTGCCTGTTGTAAAGCCATTGGCTCCCCTCCCCTCATTGAATCACACAATACACATAAGGCCTTCAATGGATCTGGCTTTAATCCCTATGGTGTACTTCCCTCATTGTCTATTACGTTGGAAGGCAAATCGATCAATGTCGAAGTTGAGGTCTTTGATGCACCTCTCGATTATAACCTCCTACTTGGCCGTAGCTGGATTGATTCAATGCACACAATTGTCTCTACCCTTTTCAGAGTAGTACGTTTTCCACACCAGGGAAAAGTTGTTACTGTAGACTAGCTGGCCTTTTTCAACTCTGATTCCCGTACTAGCAACATACCCTTTATTTTGAAGACACCTCCTAGGTATGAGATCGTCGGGGTGGGTCTACTAAAAGATTCAACTTTGATGGGTACATTCCCAATCCCACCACCCGATATTCCACCTCCTTTGTTCACTTCGATCAACATGATTTCCACGTCTGTTCACGAAACCCCCGCGTCTCAACACCCATGGATAGTACCTGATTCCAATGATTATCTTCACTATGGCGAGCAAATCTCTTTAAGTCTGGTTGAATCGGCTTGTCAAGCCATTCAATCGACAACCTATTCTACCCCCTCTCTTAGTGATTCATCTCCCGATCCATTTCACGTCATTTTTCCTACCGATGAGATGATTATGTCTGTTATGTCTATGGAAGACACCCCTTGGGATGATGGACATCATCATTCCATTCTCTTCCTGGAACAACACACTTTAGAGAGTTACCAATGGATTTCGAATCCATCGACCGTTGTTGTCATTTCCTCTGTTCCCGAGTCAACACACGATGTGATTTACGAAGGGAACTTGAGTAATATTTCACCCATTGTTCCTCTTGACATATCTATAAAACCTAGAGTTGTTGAAAATGTTCACATCGGAGCCGCTTGTTCTGATAATGAAGTCATCTCTTATAAAGCTATTTTTAAAGAATTATGTGACGTTTTCGCTTGGAGTTACGAAGAGATGCCGGGTATTGACCCCGATATCATTGTACATGAAATTAAGACCTACCCGGATGCTAAACCCATTCGACAGAGACTTCGCCTGGTCCACCCCCGTAAAGCCACCGCTATAAAACTCAAAGTTGAAAAACTTCTCAAGGTTGGTTTTATCTATTCCGTGGCTTTAACCGATTGGGTATCCAATCTCATTCCGGTCAATAAAAAACAAGGCACGATCCGTGTATCTGTCGATTATAGGGATATTAATAAATCTTGTCCCAAAGACAACTTTCCAACCCCCTTTGTTGACCAGATCGTCGACGATTACGCCGTGAGTGAAATCTTCTCATTAATGCACAGTTTCTCCGACTATAATCAGATTAACATTTTACCAGGCGAGCAACACAAAACCACTTTCATTTGTCCTTGGGGTACTTTCGTCTACCAAAAATTACCTTTCGGTTTGAAGAACACTGGAGCGAATTTTCAATGTGCCATGTCTTATGCTTTCCATGATATCAAGCACATCGTACAATCGTATCTCGATGATCTACCGATGCATTCCATGCATCGCCAAGACCACCCGACCCATCTTCGAGCCATTTTCCTTCGCTGTCATTACTACCGTATATGTTTAAACCCACACAAATGTGTTTTTTGTGTGGAGTCCGACCGACTTCTAGGTTTTATTGTGTCATTTCATGGAATTAGGGTGGATCCTTACCTCCTCCTTCTACCTTACGCCAGCTCGAAAGTTTGCAAGGGAAGGCAAACTTTTTGCGTCGATTCATTCCCAACTACGTTGAGTTAACGCTAGGATTTACTCAACTGTTGAAGAAGGGTTACAAATTCGTATGGGACGAGACTGCCAACAAATCCTTCAAATCTTTGAAAATCGCCCTAACACGAACACCACTACTTTTCCCACCAGATTACAGTGGCGACTATTTCCTCTACCTCGCTGCTTCGGACTCTACCATTGCCGTGGTTTTAGTCCAAGAGGATGATTCGCACGACGAACATGTAATTTATTATTTGAGTCGGAGTCTCACGACTACTGAGGCCAAATACCTACATGTGGAAAGACTAGCCTTGGCAGCTGTTCAAGCTGTCCAACGTTTTCGTCACTATATCTTATTACATCACACCACTGTCATTTCTGATTGCAACCCTATGCAACATATGCTTACATGCCAATTTCTAGGGGGAAAATACTCCAAATGGATAGTGAATCTCCAGGAGTTCGACTTAGAGTTTGAATGCTCTAAGTCTAAGAAATATTTGGTATTTGCCGAATTGATATGTGACCTTCCCTCCACTGAGACAAAAAATGTGGCAGAGCATTCCTTAGCTGATGAATCCCTTTTTCTGATCAGTTCCGATGACGGTTGGTATAGAGATATTATCGTTTATATCCAGACTCAAACTTTCCAGCTCGACCTCTCTAGTACAGACCATTGTCACATACAATATCAAGCCCGTCCATACATCATTCTCGATGACACTCTCTATCGTCGTGGTGTTGACTCTATTTTTCGACGCTGTCTCACCTTCGATGAGGCTGAGAAAGCTTTGAATAACTTCCACTCTGGAGCATGTGGTGGTCATATGTCTGGGTATGCCACTGCCCAAAAGATATTACGAGCAGGGTACTTCTGGCCTTCTTTGTTTAAAGACTGTATAACTGTCATCCATAAGTGTCATGCTTGTCAAACGTACAATAACAAGATAAGATCTCATCCTTCTCCTTTACACCCTGTAGTTTCCGTTGGACCTTTCGCAAAATGGGGCATTGATTTCATGACATGTAACCCTCACTCGGTTGGGGGGCATGGATACATCATCGTAGCCATGGATTATTTCACGAAATGGGCCGAGGCGATGCCTACATTCGATAATACCGAAAAAATTGCAGCCCTATTCATATTCAATCATATCATCACAGGATTCAGAATCCCGCAAGCTATTGTCACCGATCACGGTAGCCATTTTTGAAATTTCATGATGTCCGAGCTTACCGAAAAGTTGGGTCTTCAACATGAAAACTCAACCCCCTACTATCCATAGGCCAATGGCCAAGTTGAAGCGATAAACAAGGTTCTTATCACTATGCTTCGACGGATAATAGGAATTCACAAGACAAGTTGGCACACGATGTTGTTTTTAGCATTATGGGCCTATCAGACATCTACGAAGTCTGCCACGGGATTTACGCCTTTTTAGTTGGTGTATGGTATCGAAGTTGTTCTGCCGATTGAATGTGAGATACTGTCATTGAAGCTAGCCGTTGAACTTCTCCCAAACACCTCTACCGAGGAAGAACGACTATTGTATCTGATGCAATTACACGAAACCCATCGTGATGCCACCCAGGTTATTGAAACCCAGAAGAAACGCGTAAAAGCCCAATACGACAAGCATGTCAAGCCGCGTCTTTTCTCCAAAGGTGATGTAGTTCTCCTCTATGAACAAGATCGTGATTTACTAGGGGTCAAAAATTTTTAGGCTATGTGGCGCTGCCCTTATATCGTCAAATGAGTGTTGGAGAAGGGAGCCTATGAGTTAGAAGATTATGATGGAATTCCTTTGAGTGAACCCCAAAATGGGATTTACTTGAATAAGTACTATGGTTAGGTTATCTTTGTATGAGTGCTTGTATTTTTACTGTATCATACTTTTGTGTGCTTTTTCGTTAGTTGGTTTCGACCCCCAGTTGCTTACCTTGCATTGTGCTTGATTTCCAGATGTCGGTGTCTTCGCTACCCACATTAGCTTCGCTGACGGTGCTAGTCGTAGTACTCAGAACTTAACATCCACTACTTGGGCAATCTATGCACCTACGAATGAGTTAATCAGTCTACATGGTGTTTGCCTCGGTCGTGCAACTAACAATATCGCGGAATATAGTGTATTCATCGAACTGTTGACCGACGCTATTTCACTTGGAATCCGTCACCTGGTTGTACGAATTGATTCACAGTTAGTGGTACTATAGATAAGTAATGTCTATGCTATCTGAAGTCCTACTTTGTTACGGGTATATCTACGAATTCGCCTCTTGGAACGTAATTTCGATTACATTGAATATCAACATATTCCTAGATGTCTAAATATATTAATAGATGCATTAGCTAATTATGTGTTAGACAAACATTTGAGACACATGTAAATCCAATCACAATTCACATTAAAGCAAGTAAGTCGGTAGAAGCCTCATGTATATATATATATAACGGTAAAAGTATTTTACAAAAAGTGTTTTTTGTCCGAAGACCAAAATATCGAAATATGAAACTCATAGCTTCTACAAAATGGCATCAAGAATGTTGCTCACGGTAGCACACTATTGCCTGTGATACCCTGCGAAGTAGTCAACTAAGTGAACCAGATACGCCTATAGTATGACGTTGATAGCATCACAGAATTTCACCGATTGAAATATTCAGGATATCTGCAGTCAATCCCTCTAGGTTATGCTCGACTGCCTCATAGTATTCAACATCTCATCCTGCTACCACAGCTTCTTCCCCCTGTCTCTGGACAAGGGATGTACCCGGAGGTCGGTGTGGCCCTACATCTTTATTGCCAAAATATTTTGATTAGTCTTCAAATTGAAAGCATAAAAAACATCTTATATTTTAAAATTCACAAAAAACATCTTAAAAACAAAACGTTTTTCTTACTTGCGTCTCCCCACTAAAATTCGTCAGGTAGAACCAAGTCGGGGTCACCTCTGAAATCAAACTCGACATATGCATAATTGTCCACCATCAGGATCTGGGGTCTCATACAGTCAAAGAATGCATCGTTGTATCTAATGATGGGGCCCGCTACATGTCGAGCCATGAGGTCGCACCACCTCTTCATCCTTGGGTCTCGTGGGGCCGGTATGCCCCACTCTACCTGTAAACGTAAATGGGGGACTCTCTGTAAAAATAAAGACACCAAAATAGATCGATACCCAAATTTTTTCAGGTCCCCTTTTCTACATTTTGTTAGCTGAGTCTTCATGCTGCGAAGGACTCTGTCACTCTAGTTGAACACCCTAGGTTCCATGCACTCCACGACATATTGAAAATAGATTTGGAGATCCATGTGAGGATATGCACTCCCTTCCATACGTGCAATGGTAAAAATAATGGTCAGGAGGAGTAAATCCCGGACACCTCTGATGGCAACTTTCCCCTTGCGTGTCTCTGCCTCGGGATCACAGTATCGATGGAGATACTCGCTCATTGGTAGAGCACCACCTCTACCTCCTGTCAAAGTAAAATGAGACCCACGACGAGATAACCCCGTCAAGAAATAGATATCTTTGATATATAATTATAGTACGTGGGCACCCACATGAAACACCTGCTGATCCACTTTCCACATGTGGACCTGATACTCCAATAACCTCAGTTGGGCTCTCATGCCCTGGATTTTAAAAAATTTCAGTAAACCACATTGCCAGAGGGCATTCACAGTGCCCGGGTCATTCAAAGCATCATGGTCATCATCTTCGTGCTCCCTCTCCCTCCACTCTAGCATTTTGACGATCAAATACCTGCATTGAGACAATAAAAGGGAGTTAGCATCCCCATTTGTTGATTTGGGAAATTTCTATTAGCTAAAACACATAAAGAATTTTTGGTTTTCGGCTACCACAGGCAGAGCTTTTACACAGTGCGGGGTTTCCGCAGGTGAGCCACTGGGCAACTGCGGAAATCATTGATTTCCGCAGGTCCCGATACTGGTCACCTGTGGTGGCCCCAGCGTGTGCCTACCGACCAAAAATGTAACTCAGAAGGCCATTATTAATCGATGAAAATGAAATTTAATCCGATGAAAAGAAAGAGGATGAAGAGATTACCGTTTTGATGAAAGTCGTTCGATGAATGGTCACTTGTGCCTTTCGCAATCGACACCGAAGTCTGAGGTAAAAACAAGGTTTCTAGGCAAGTTTTAGGGAAAATGCAAATGAAATGCTAAAAAGAGTTTTTTACTCCTATTTCTTTCACTTTTTACTTTCTCTTTTAATATTTTATATTATTTAAATGCATTTTATCCAAAACCTAAAGGTCTAATGGTCTTGTGAGTCTTTTGTTTTCTCACAGAGAGAAGAATTGGAATCCTGAACAATGAAATATGGAGATTTTTCGTGATTTGTTTTTATATTTTTCAGTACTTTTTAGGGTTTTTCAGAAAAACCTTGAGCCTAGTCTTTGTTCGTTCTCGTGCTCGAAAATTGATGAGAACACAACCGAGTATACTTTTGTTGTCTTTTCATACTTGTCATGGTAACATGAAAAGAGAAACTCGTGGAGTATCCTTTAAGCTCTTTTCACGCTCCATAAATTCAAAAAGATTGTCGAGCGACCTTGTTCTTTTCACACTCGTAAAAGTATTTGAAGAAAATGTTTGATGGGCGATAGTTTATCACTTTTTTGGTCCCGTCGAACTACTTTACGAAAAAGGAACTGGGAGAGTTCTGTTTATGTGTTTTTCAGACTCAAAACATGAAAACCCCCCAAGTTTTCTATCTTTGGACTCATTAAACAAACATCGAAAGACCCATATGGGACCAAACCAATCTTTCTTAGGGTTCGTTAAACATACTGTGAGGGACTCGTCTGAAGGATGAGCTTACATCAACAAGCATATGTTATCCTCCTCAAGCTTGCGTAAAAATAAAGAGGTACTCGCCAGAAATGGTGTGGGAAAATTTGGGAAAGAAATGTGTCTCTGTATTTGTGTTAGTGGTAGTAATAGTTGCTCTTGAACATTACACCCCCCTTCATCATTTGAATCTGGGTTGGGAAATCCATTTGTCTCTCATCTGACTTTCTGCAAGTTCATATCTTGGGTTGTCTTTGAGTCAATGCTGCCAAGACCATTGTCGTGTCATCCATATGTTCAAGAGAAGTCCAAACAAGCCCTCTATCGAGTCGGCCATATGCAATTGTCAATTCCTACCATGTCAACCTCCCCGTGTCAGTTTCAAATCATTTTCATCCTTTGATATACACTAAATCTTTTACTTATTTCATGTCATTTATGGGGGATACATCAAGGCCCTCCCGTGATGAGTCTTTTCCTGTCGACTTCAACTCATCATCCAAGAACAAGACTTAGAAATCATTTAGTACCTTAGAGCCTGCATGGCTCAATGGTAGGTTTCTTCGCTTTCGACAGTGGGTTCACATCATTGGTCCCTGATCGGAAGATTCCCTTGAGTGTTTGACTTCAGTTCATTTATTCACATTCGTTGGATTGTACTAAGGTACCTTGGGAGTCATTGACATCAATGGTGATTTCCCTCGCACTTGTTAACGGTTTCCATCAATGACCGGTAATCAAGTGATTTCTACCATGTTCGACTTCAACACCTGTAATCGCATGGTTAGATGCATACTTACAGACGATGGGATTGAAGACCCTGGATCTCCTCATTTTGGTCCAGGTTGCGATGGAGTATTTATGATTTGTATTGACACATAGATCCACTTTGTATGTCTCGTGGCTATGTCCTGATTTCAAGTTTGTTAACACATAGATCCACAGTGTATTCTTGGTGGCTATGTATCGTCTTGATGACATGGATCCACTGTGTATGACATGAGATCCATAGTGTATTCTTGATGGCCATGATTGACATTTATGATTCACATCACTTGTCGTCTGAGCATGGGAATGCCTACCTCATAAATGGTATAATATTGTGCAAATGCTTGATTGTTTGCAGGTTCCCAATTGGTTCGCTCCTTGTTCCCGACACACAGACGCATTTTACAAAGTATTTTGGCTGTCACGAGTTCCGACCTCATTCTTTGGGGGGCATTCTGTTACACATTATTTTGGTCACTCTGATGATGACTCTACAAGCATGTGTTCAGGCTCTCAAAACAATCTTTTACATGAGGAAAATGACCGAGTTCTTCCCCTACAAGGCATGTTTTTAGAATGACGCCGCAGGCTGACAGTGGTACACAGTGTGAAAATCCTTGATTTCCGCAGGCTGCTCTATACCTGGCTCGCGGGATTTCCGCAAGCTGCTATATAGGCAGGGTGCGACAACGTTTGAAGCTAAGAAAAGGAAGGAGTTCACAAAGTTTCAAGAAGGAGAATCTTCTAGAATGTGAGGTGGTGTTCGTATGGTTGTGATTCTACTGACTTCTTTGATTTGGTGGGTTCATCCTCATCCTTGTAAACCACTTCACCTTCTCTTATATAAGGATGGGTTTCTCATGGAAAAGGTTAAGCAAGATTGAGCAAAGAATTGCTGAAAGAATAAGGCTGAAGACTGTGTGAAGGATCTTGATACAACTGATGCTTGAGGCCTCCATTTGTCCATCAAGCTTTTGTGGACCATCTTCATATAAATTCAGAGCAAGTGTATGTGTGTGTTAGAACAAAGGACCACTAAAAGTGGACTTGCGAAATCAAGGCAATTTGGTTGTATCTTCCACTTTACTTGATATAATACGGTGACATGTTTATTTCCCATAAAATCATTAGCATTTTATTACATGACTCCGTGATCACATGTTTAGGTTTTCATTGAATCTATTATTGTTGCTTTCACTTTGGTTGGTTTGTGTCATTGCATATCTGATCTCACAAGAGCACCGGAGTGAAGAAAGGACAACAACGATATAAGGAAGTGATATCTAAATGTATGTCATCCATTCCTTCTTTGGTAGTAAATTCAATGATAGTAACTTAGGGAAAGCGTCATGTCCTATCTTGTTTTGTTCTAGATCCAGGTGGATCTAGAGAGATTAATTTATGTTCGCATTCACCGATTTATCCAATAACACTCCTTGATCTAACGACTAGCGAGATTTCATGACTTCGTGATCCTGCCTTGTCTCCAATGTTCACCGAAGTGGCAAAGTGTCGAAGTTATTTATATGCTACATGATCCAACAATCTGTAATGCTACTGCTCCATATCTGAAGGTTGAGGTTTATGTTGGACAACTGAGAGGGGGGGGGGGGTGAATCAGTTGTTACCGTGCTTAAACAATTATGCTTCTTTTAAACTCTCTGTAGAAACACTGAATGATGATCACAATAATGCAGAGAAATAAACAATGGCACATTCAACATCAGTCACATATATGAGGAACACAGAGACAGATGTTTCCCGAGGAAACCCATACAGGGTAAAAACCTCTTTTTCTTTATATGATAAGTAATAGTTACATTCTTTAC
>ML833012.1:64130-85227 GCA_009831015.1 Picea engelmannii
CTCTGGCTGCAACCAGATGGAAGCTACAACTCCCTGTGTTCAAGCACCCACTTGAACCTATGAGGACAACAATCCTCCCTAGCACCTCCCTTCCACCCTGAAACATAAATCTTTGCTACTGAAACTTATTACAGTGATATAATTTTCAACAATGGCTTACCAGACTCATCACTGTTCTGCTTCATTTTGTTGCTCTGTCTGCCTCACTGCCTTCCTGCACACATAACTTGCGCTGTCTGTTCTTCTACCATTTATACTCTCTGCACCATGTCCCTTCAATGCAACCTTCCTCTACTGTGTATTTCTACCCCTGCGCTCTGCCTCCTTGCTCACACTTCAATCCTTCTACACAGCGACCACAACAACTCCAACAGCAACAACAACAACTTCTCTTCTTTGTACCATGTATATATAGCTTTTGTGCATCTTGTGCATGCAATATTCACCATTCCTCTGCATGCCCACACCGCGCCGATATCCTCCACCTCTCGAGTGCTCTGCCTGATCATCATGGTAACTCTTCAGCTTCTCTGGCGGTTTTCCCACGCATTCAACATCACTGGGTATTATGCTGAGATTCCTCAGCCTCTCTGGCAGTTGAGACTATTCGTCTTCTCTGGCATAGTCGAGCTTATCCTTTCTGTTTCAGTTACAGGCTCCAACCCTCATCCAGCTGTCAATTTCCTCCATGAATCGTCTTCATTCCACTGGCAGATTCCTTGTAACTCTCCAGCTCCTCTGGAAATCACAGAGAAGTCTCTTCGCATCCTCTGGTAGAAACCATCAATGGTTTCTAGCAGTTACACTGTGAAGATCAATATTAGCCCTTCGATCATGCTCATGTTCACCTGCACTGTAGGATTGATTCCATGGGATTTTGCATTCATTTCGGCATTTCAGCATTCGACAATTCGACATTCGTGTGACCATGCATCTTGACATTCCCAATCGCGATCCCCGAAACGGAGCTTGGTTTCTCTAGCTCTTTCCTCCATCTCTCGCTGATGTGACCAAGGGCTGTGACCACAGCCTTATGCATAAGGCGCTTTAAAAATTTCACATTTCATGAGTCTGGAGATGAGGCATCTCGACTCTCCAAGTTGCGATCCCCGATACCCCGAAATGGTGTGGGATCAACGGTCATGATCAACACTTGATCTGTCGGTTCAGATCATTTCGCGATTTCGCATATCATGATTTCGACATTCCTGTGGTGAATGTTCTTGTCACTTCCAAATCCTGATCCACGAAACTCCGTAAAGAAGTCGTATCAATGGTCCAGATCACATCTTGATCTGACGGTTGCAATTACGTTGCGATTTCGCATATCGCGATATTGAAATTCTTGATGTTAGCATTCCTTGACATCTCCAACTCTCGATCCTCGAATTCCCGAAATGGACTTGGATTCAACGGTCCAGATTCAATCTTGATTCAACGGTTGCGATTGAATCGCGAATTTGCATATCGCGATTTCGACATTCTTGTTGCGTTGTTTTCTTGTCTCTCTATGTCGCGATTCACGAAACTCCGATATGGAGTTGGCTCAATGGTCCAGATCTGATCTTGATTCAACGTTTGTGATTAAGTCGCGATTTTGCATATCGCGAAATCGAGATTCCTGTTGCATTGTTTCTTTGACATCTCCAAAACGCGATCCTCGAAACTCCGACATGGTGTAAGTCTGCTGACGTCACATGTGTTAAATAAATGCCATGTGTCACCCTGATTCATGAATTACATGTGCTTGGCATGTTGAATCAGTCTGACACTTGTCATTACCTGGTTGTGCCACATGTTCCTAGCTGACGTGGTTTGCTGACGTGAGTCGGATCGACGGTCCAGATGTGATCTTTATTTGACGGCTCAGATTACATTGCGATTTTGCATATCGCGAAATCGGGATTTCTGTGGATGATATTACTTGTCATCTCCAACTCTCGATCCCTGAAACTTCGACAGGGAGTCGGATCAACGGTCCACATAACCCCCTGAGATGGACGGTCCTCCTGCTTTTGGGATTTTGTGAGCCCTCTACTCCTTGCACTTTAAAGATCGTGCAGGTTCTCCTCGATCCAACGGTGGTCGGACCCCGCGCTCAAATCTAACGCCTGAGATCTATCCTCCTCTTCAGCGCTCTTCTTGTCTATATTCAGATCTGACGACCCTCATTCTGTCGAGAATTTTGGATGGGATCCAATGATCAGAAATGCTGCACAAACTTTACGGGACTATCACTGAATATCATTGCACTGCTGATCATTGCTGCTGTACTCAAGCCATCATCGTTGTTGTACTTTCCATCAATGACAAGCATACGCTATGTGTAAAACATACCAAACATCCTCTGCACTATCTCTTCTGATCTTATCAAGGTTGCTCTGCAGCGTCTTCCCAAAATACTTCTGGTGCCCGTCTGTTACATTCTTCCTGTAATCATGCCATCTTCATTGCTGTACTTGCCATCAATGACAAGCATATGCTACCTGTTAAACATTTCCAGCGGTTTAATCCTTACCAACCTTTGACTTCACTTTTATCAAATGATCCTGGATTGTTCAAAAATAAGAATGAACGGATCTTGTGCATCATCTCTTCTGAGCTTCGATTAATGTTATTCCTTCTGAGCTTTGGGTTTATATTCGATTCTTCTGCACCCTGTTGACATCAATGACAATATCGTACCATTGTTTCCAACATAATGCATCGTCCCTAATTTGAATCTCAAGAGGCATTTCATACGTGATAACAATTTTAATGAACATGATGGCCTCTCTATTCTTTGCATCATATTTTTCTTGGGAATCTTTGTCAGTTTCACTCCACATTTCCTTTCTCAAAATCAACTTGTCTAAACACTTTTACTCAAAGATAACAAGCATTCATTGTTTCCATGTTTTAAAATATTGACCCCCTTCAAGCATAATATTGGATGAAGTGGCCATGATATTAAACCAATTATAAAAATAATTAGAAAATGAATCAAATTTTAATTGAATGACATGAAATGTGTACAATTACAAGGGGAATAATAAATTCATACCATAACCATAAGCTAACCATCAATTAAAATCCATACAACAGCTTGAATAATTGATATGATGCTGCCAAAAAGCGCATGACACTATTAACGGGTGTACTATGGCTCAATGTTGTTAGAAAGAGGTGTATGGTGGGTCGATGTTAGAGAAAATGTGTTGTGACTTTTAATAAATATATGGTGGCTACAATTATGTATGACTTGCATGACAACTTCTCTAAGTTCATATTATGGCTCTGAAAATGTATAGTGGATGATTTAAATAAATCGTACGATTGTTCTAAGTAGAAATCTTATGACTCTTTAAAAATATATATATGGTAACTTCGACTTCAAATATCCCATCTCTCATAAATTCCAGTTGCAGTTCTTTGAATTGTCACTGAAAAACTAGTGCTTAGGTCTTCACATACTTTCAATCAAGGGTTCTTCTCACCTTGGCTATGATACCATATTAGAAAAATAAACTAGAAGAGATAGAGAAAACTACACATTTTCAAGAGAGAAACTCATATATTTTTTCATTAATGATAGAATCGGTCTTCTTACATTTATTTAAGTGAAGAGTGAAAGAGATTGTATAGCCGTCTTTGCATTAGTTAATTTACTAAAATAAATTAGATTAATGTACTTTTATTTACATAACATAAACTCATATTTATTGAGAATGACCATAAACATTAATTACACTAACAGGTTTTGGGAAAGTTCAGGACTTTTTATAACTTCTTAGTTCCCAACATTTGATCCTAATTCTATTTTAGTTGATTGAATGCTGGTTTGAGTTCATCTCCCCAATTTCCATTACATTTATGGTATTTACCAATTTTTGAGGATATTGGGAATACTTTGGCACTTACATAAGATCACATTTTTAGTAAGCTATATTGATATTGTGCACATACACCCACATCTGTGTTGAGATTGACCTTAGTAAGGGTCTTCCAAACAAAATGATTCTCAAATGGACCTGGGTATTGGATTATGAGAACACAACATTATGGTATGTCAACATACATGACATCTACTAAATACTTTTCCCTATGCACGAGCTCTTCCTCCTAGGAAAAAGGGACCGATTCAAAAAAAACATGGAATTTCCTAAAGGAACTGATGTCATATAATGATCACTACAAGGAAAAGACCCTATAGCAAAGGTTTTTGAGAAAGACCCTATAAAAATAGCCCAAAAATCCGTTTATAGAGGAGGTCACCAGCGGAGGTGCGCGGGCGGATGTTTTAGCAGAAGTTTTTTTAATGGTGCGTTTATAAGACTATAATGCACCGGTGTGCCACTAGAAAACAACACACCGATGCTAATAGACAATGCTGCATAGTTGCATAGTTATTTAAAAAAAAATAGAAAACAATGGTGCACATCATATAAAAGAAGCTCGCGAGCACTGGTACACACGAAATGGGCACACCGATGCGCAACAAACATGTGCACCATCTTCGCATTTTTCTTTTTAAAAATTCATATAACCAGTGCACCATTCTCCATTGGGTGCACTGGTGCATTCCAAATTGGTGCACCATTGCATGTTTTTTTTTTTAAATAACAGTGCGTTGATTATTGTGATGCACCACCATAAATCAATGCACCGGTGTGAATAGAAAATGGTGCATCGTTGCAGAGTTATATAAAAATAAACAACAACGGTGTGAATAGAAAATGGTGCATCGTTGCAGAGTTATATAAAAAACAACAATAATGGTGTGCATCATATAAAAGAAGTTCGTGAGCACCAGTGTGCACAAAATGGGTGCACCGATGCGCAACAGACAGGTGCACAGTATTTGCATTTTTTTTAAATGCATAACGATGCGCCTTTGTCATCGGGCGCACTGGTGCATTCCATATAGTGCACCATCACAGGGATTTAAAAAAATTGTGCGTTGTTTGCAACGGTGAGCACCAGTGCGCTTAAAGCAAGCGCACCAGAACATGGTAAATAAAAAAAACCGGCGGTAAAAAAACATTTTTACCATTTCGAGTGCATAAAATCTCTCAAGCACAGGTGCCACCTTTGTCCAACTGAAGTGCACTGTCGTCGGTGCTTCCGTTGCTTTCTTTGTTTCCATTCGATGCTCAATTAGTGGGATTCCAATTTTTCCATACGGTGGGCAAATTTCATTTTTTTCACTACATCCCAACCATGACTCCTCGACGGGGAACTGTCTGGGTAAATTCTTTATTTCTTTGTACATTGTATTTTTACTGGATTAAATTATGAAATTGAGTAAAATTTGCATTGTTTTTCAAATTTTTTTTTTCTGCGCGGTGCGTTCGAGCCGTTTGGCTCGCACCTCTGCGGTGCACCCTGTAAATTTTACAGGGCACACCGAAAATGTATAGTTCATTTTCGTCGGTGCGTCATAATATGGAACACACCGGTGCATACTTATAAACGATGCACCAGTGCATTCAAAATAAACAACGCACAGTTGAATATAAATAGTTTCCATTAAACGATGCGTTGTTTATAATGAACGCATCGATGCATTCATAAAACTATACACACTGTTTAATGGAAACTATTTATTTTTTTATGGTGCATTCCTAATAAACGCACCGATGCGTTGTTTATAATGAACACACCAATGCGTTCATAATAACTGACACACCATCGAAAATAAATAGTTTCCATTAAATGGTGCATTGTTTATAGTGAACGCACTGATACGTTCATAAAAATATACGCATTGTTGAAAAGAGATAGTTGTTCAAGTGATGCGTCCTCGATAGTTAAAGCACCGGTGCGTACACGATAAACTACACACTGTGGACATTATTTTTTTTTCCGATCAGTGCGTGGATTACACGGAACAAACCGGTGCACAAGCATGTATATGACACACCATTTAAAATGAGTGTCTATTTTAAGTGATGCGTCGTGATGAATGGAACACACCGGGGTGTCATAGTATCTAGACACATTGTGCTTTCGCGGTGCGTTGTATACAATGGGATGCACTGGTGCATTGATAATTACTACGCACCCCCTAAAATAAATTGCATTTTGCATGCAGTGCGTAAGATATGTGTGTGCACTGTGGATGGTGCGTTACTATTTTGCAGACACATCGAAGGTTATTTTTTTTTTGTTTTGAAAAAAAATTATGTTTGCAATTTTGAAATAAATTTCTCATTTACTCAATAAAAGTTATGTTTTTATGTATGATGCTGATGTAATTTATATGTTAATTATGCAGAGACGTCAACACATGGATCAAGAGCAGTAATAGAGAGTGGACTAGTACAATATGGTTTGGGAGTGGGAGGTCAGAGAGAGGGAGAGGGATTTGTACCCTCAACCCAGTATTACAACTACATCGGTCTTGTTAAGGAATGTAGGCTTCCTCAAGTACTACGAGGAGGCTACATCTCTGAAGGGGAATTTCTCCTTTCTTGCACAACTAATACATCTATGGGATTCCCATCAACAAACTTTCATAGTCGGTCCTCATTAGTGCCACCATCCCACTGAGGAGGATATGTATTTTATCACTGGGCTATCTAGGAGAGGGGAGGATTTTCCCCAGTTTCCTGATGTCCCGGTGGGTGTTGCAGCTGAGAGTCGGCTTGCCTATTCTCATAGGTATATTGCATGTGATATACCTTCTCCTGGGTATTTTCATATGGCTGGAGGACAGTTACAAATCGCCTCGTTCAGTGCAGAGGACGTTAGGTTCCTCTCACTGTTACTGTCGAACATTTCACACTTTACTGGTGATGGTTAGTGCAACAATTTCACACTTTTACATTATGTTGATTCTTCGATACAGAGGCCACGACTTAGTAGGTGGTCTGCCATTTTCTTGAGGTAGTTTTTTATAGTACTGGATAGATGTCATGCTATAATAGATAGGAGGGTGAACTTCCCATTTGCTTAAGAGTTATTTTGTTTATTTTTTGAGAGGTTTCCAGAGACGAGACCTAGTTTTGTCTGTTGGCCTCCTAGGATGATGACCGAGGTGCAAATGCACAAGTGGGGTGAGATGATACGCAAGAGGGGCATGCCCAATTTTCCAGCTAGGATTTCCAAGGAGGCACTTCAACTATTAGCCGTGAGGCATATCACGTGTTCGTGATGGTGTCATCCCCTTACGTGGGGATGGATTGACGAGGATGTCCCAACATCCTCTTCACAACAGATGAGCCACCAGATGATCGAGGTAAGATTTAAAGTAATCTTGTACTTTCATTTTATTGTCTTACTTAATTTGAATAAATTTTATTCTAGCATGTTCTTTAACGTATTGTATTAAATTGTTTAATGAAATTGGCAACTAATTATTAACTTGTGTTATATTTTGCAAATGTTGGCACATTTGTTGGGGACATGCCTCCTCCCCTGCCACCTGATGAAAATGAGGAGATGGTTGAGGTTGCGGCAGGTCAAGGTTCTTAGCCACATATACCACTTGGCATGTGGCGTAGGCCCGATCTCAGATATAGTATGGAGGTGTGTGACAGACCGAGTGAAGTTTTGGTTGGTGCGATATTTTTCCTTGTCTAGATGCGAGACATCAGGGCTGACCCTGATCTATTGCAACTCTGGAAAGACTTTCTGCATGATATAACGTCTCTTATATGTCATATCGTTGGAGTTGCCAGGTTATTGGTAGGGATGAAGGATGGCTCATTCTCTAGTACTGATGATGATGAGGGTGGTGATGATGATCATTAGTCTGTTGATGTCGATGCTTTTTCTTTAGTACCTCCTCCTCTAGGTGCTGATTTTGATTAGGGTGGTGATCATGGCGCTTCTTCTTAAGTACCTCCTCCTCCTCCTCCTCCTCTGGGTGTTGATGTTGATTGGGGTGCATGTGATCATGGCGCTTCTACTTCAATACCTCCTCCTCCTAGTGGTGATGTTGCAGATCAGAGTGGTGATGGCACTTATGCTTCAGTACCTCCTCCTCCTCCTCCTCCTCCTCCTCCTCGTCTGGATGAGCAAGGTGCATCACCTATTCCTCCAAAGCATGCTTCTCATGAGATACTATGACTAGATATGTAGTTATATCGGTGTTTTTTTCCATAAAAAATTACGCTTTATATTTATATTGAAAATATAAAATGTTCGATTACAATACCATACTAACTGATGTCAAAAAGACCATAAGTGATGTCTGTTCACCCAATAATATCACAAGAAATTATATAAGGCCCCATCTCCATAGGGCCTAATGCCTCTTCCAAAGAAATACTAGCAGACATCCCCAGGAACATCTCTAGGAAAACAACTGTTCATCCCACATGAAAAGTAGCATAGGATAACAAAATGCATGTAGATAATCATCACACAAAAAATTGGGCGACAAAAAAAAGAAAACCAAAGATACTAGTAAAGATCGAGAAACATGTAGGGCCCCTCGTGCTCCTCTACATATTGGAAATAAGTTAGCTTCCATGGATCCTTGTTGAGCACCTACTTTGAAAGACTGTCCGCAACTTTATTTTCATATCTATAAACATGTGCAAAGGATATCTTATGGAAAGAATTGATTAATGCAATAATTCTGTCCTTCCAACAATCCAGTGTGATGACCTGAAGACGACCTTTTCCCTATAGCCAATCTATAACAATCTTGGAGTCTCCCAGAACATGAATTTCGGTTATGGACAACCGAGTAGCCAAGGAGAGCAGTGCCCATGCACTAAGCAATTCTGCTCGGGTGTTTGTGCCCGAACCACAGTTAAGAAACCATTTATAGCTGCACCACTCACTTACCCTTATGAAACCACGAACACCACCATTTCTTCCCAAAGAAGTAGCCGCTCCATAGAACCAACAAACTATTCTGCCCACTCCTGACTGAGAAGGCCCTGATCTCTGAACAATAACTTTCGGAGCATGTTTATATTCCCTCAAAGTCATAAGAGATAGATGGATCACCTTCTGAACTGAGGTCTCACTGCCTTAAAAAATCATCTGATTTTGTTCCCTCCATATAAACCAACATATTAGAGCTGGTAAGGTTTGTACAGTATAATTCAAAACTTTCCATTGCTTAAAGCAATCATTTATATTGATTCCTGCCCAATTGCCAGAGTAGTTAATGGAAATTTTAAGCTTTCTCCAGACTTCCACCGTAAAGGGGCATTCCAAAAAGAGATGCTGGGTAGTTTCTTCACGCATCTTGCATAACTGACATATGCCTGGTCCTATAAATCCTCTGCGCTGGAGGATCTCCCAAGAAAGAATTTTATTCTCCACCAACAACCAAATAAACAATTTTATTTTCAGGGGACAATCCCAAGACCACATAGCCTTTCTCTAGCCTCCTGTTATAAAGTTCCATTTCATATTTTCGGCAACCAAATAAAAATTCTTGACAGATACCTGACCCGACGAGTCACCCCCTATCCATTTTAAGGTGTCCGGTCTCTCTTGAAAATAAACTTCATTGTTGATGACAACGCAATGAAAGAAATTTCACTCATCGTGTAGATGCTTGGTCAATTCTAGATCATCACTGGTGTACCAGTTTGAACTAATCCTCCCCGGACAAGTCACCACCTAAGTCTGGAATAAAAAATACAACCCTTTCCTATTAATAGCAGAGATCATCTCTTCTGATAGTATGGTTGTATCCCCCACTCCCAATATACGATCTTTACCAATCACAATAGAATGACTGGTCCCAGGCCACCACACAATCTAGTGAAGAAGAAGATGAAGATATTTTAGTAGGTAACTCCAAGCCTGTGATCCTTTTTCCTTTGAGATATCAATTGTGTGTAGCCAACGAGCGACTGATACATGAGGGAGGTATTTTGATTTTATCATGCGATGCTATAATCCATCTTTCATAAGAACCCTCAAGAGGCTGTTTGCCTCCATAACTCTACTGAACTTGATCAAGTTCCGTAATCCCCAAACCCCATGATGCTTTAGATTGGCAATCAAATGCCAATTGCAAAGGTGTAGACTCTTATATTTGTGACATCCCGACCAGAGGAAACTAAAAATAAGTTGGTAGATATTTTGGAAAATCGAGGAAGGCATATTTTCCAACGCCAACCAATAGACAGGTTGGCTCTCAAGGAAGGCTTTGATAAGAACCAGTCTCCCCCCTAGAGACAACCACCTAGAGCACCAATGACTGATCCTCTTTTCATATTTTTCAACAAGCCAAAGCTAATCATTCGATATGTACCTGTCGATCTTTAAAAAAAACCCAAGATATTTAAACCCCTCAGAAAGGTCTTGTGTGTTGAAAGGAAATAAAGTTTTCAGAGAATCCAGGACAGATTGTCTAACACCATACTGAAGAAATGTAGAGTTTTGAGGATTAATCGGAAGACTAGAAGCATTACAAAAAAAATTCAACACCCTACTGATCTCTTTCCATTCTGCAATAGATGTCATGATGAGAATGTCGTCTACGAACAATAAATGAAGGATCTTGATCAATCTGGAAACTTTAATACTAGTCAATAGTCCATCCCCTTGGCTTCGTTTTGTGTTGTTGACCAGATACGTACATTATAACAATTATTTTACTAGTTCATATATATATATATATAACATTTTTTATGTTCATGTTGATGTACTTAATTTATATGTTTATGTTGATGTTGATGCTAGGTCATGTTACATAATTTTTTCCATAAAGTAAAATACTCTTAATTAAGTACTTTATTTTTGAATATATCTAAAATAAAGTACTCATGTCTAAAATAAGTGAAATTAGCAACAAAGTTGCTTATACCTGACTTTTAGAAATGTTTTGATGTATTAACTATATATAGTACAAATGATAGATTTAAAAAGGTTAGATTACAATATAGTTCTAATTAAGTTATTATGTTGTCATTTTTATATTCGAACATGATGAAAATGAAAATATCAAGTTTATCATGTTTTTGTAGTTAAGAGGTCTTGAAAAGTAAATAAGTTATAAAAATGGGTAAATATATGTCTTATGCTATTAATTAAAGTTTGGGCAAGTTAAAATTAAATTATATTAATCTTCAACCTTACTTTGTATCACAGTTTTACAAACTAGTTTATTTGAAAGTACGATGTGAGAATTGGTCCTCATTTAGAGAATATTGTTTTTGTTCATAAGTTCATAATGAATAATTAAAAATAGTTATGATAAGCTCAATTAGCATTTATAAAATCTTTGTGATATTTTAACTTCCTCTTAATTGTAATTTGGTCATATTTTTTTATATTCCCCTAATTAATACAAGTCTCAAAATCTCTAATTCAATATTTTTTTACTATACTATCACGATGCATGAATGTCAAAATCAACCAAGAAAAGTAAATGAGTTATAAAAATGGGTAAATATATGTCTTATGTTATTAATTAAAGTTTGGGCAAATTAAAAGTAATTTATATTAATCTTCAACCTTACCTTGTATCACAATTTTACAAACTAGTTTACTTGAAAGTATGATGTGAGAAATTATCCTCATTTCGAGAATATTGCTTTTGTTCATAGGGTCATAATGAATAATTAAAAATAGTTATGATAAGCTCAATTAGCATTTATAAAATCTTTGTGATATTTTAACTTCCTCGTAATTGTAGTTTGGTCATATTTTTTTTGTTATTCCCATAATTAATACAAATCTCGAAATCTCTAATTAAGCATTTTTTTACTATATTATATGGATGCATTCATGTCAAACTTAATCAAGAAACATATACAAAAACATAAAAATATTTATAATATTAAATATTTTAATTTGTATGAATTATTCTCTTTAAATAATTTTCTTAAGTGGGTTAATTACATGTATTTAAGTTTTGTGTCATTTTTTGATATCCTATGTTACATGTTGTTAATTGTTGTTGTAATCGATATAAAGAATGGAATTAGCTATTAGAAGCCATAAAATTTATATCCAATTAGCTATTAGGAGCTGTAAAATTTATTACCCACAAATAAAAAGAGGGGATAGAGATAAGGGATAAGGGATAAAAAATTGTTATGATCTACATGTTTAATACAATTTTTAATTATATATATTTTAATTATTATATGTTATATGTAATATAAAATTAATATATAACTTAATATATTATATTTTATTATGTTATAATTAATATATAATATAATATAATATTTATTTATTATATATTATATTTATAATATAAAATTAATATATAACATAATATATTGATGATGATGATTAACATCCACTAAGACCGAATTGGTCTATCAGACCTTACGAGGGTAAGTGATTACTTGCGATTCTTTAGAATTTAGTTTCTATGCTCGAATAATATAATATATTATAATTTATTATATTACATAATATATTGTGTATTTGTTTTTTATGTAATATCTTAAGTATATATTATTATATGGGTTTAGAGAGGGACACACAAACTAGTTATTTAAGGACAATGATTTATATGTAAAGGACACATGCATTAGTTATTTAAGGACAATGATGTACATATGAGATCATGAAATCAAACCAACATATAATACATATGAGATCATGAAAATATATATTATGAAGTTTAGTGTGAATAGTTACTGTGTAGAAATTTGAAAAACGATAAGTCACTTACTCTTTATCAAGCACCTTTTTCCATTCGTTTGGAGAAGCTCCTCTTCTCTTTTGTATTCATCCCTTTCATCATCCCAAATCACTGCACCTGGTATGTTGTCGATTTGCTTGATGTACTTACTGACATAATAGTAAGACTCATATGATATTTACTCCTCTGCCATAGACCCCTTGGGTTTTTCTCTTTGACGAACAAATCCTTTCAATTTCTTCATGTACCTCTCTAAAAAAAACATCCAACGAAAGTAGACCACCTTGACTAATTCAACCTCATCTACTAGGTGAATTAGAAGATGAACCTGCAAGTCCATGAAACTCGGCGGTAGTTCCTTCTCAAACATACAAACAATCTCAACTATATCTTGACGCCACCATGGAATGTTAGCCATATGAGTCTCCTTTGATGTGATCCAGCATACAGATGCAGATAATTTAGATATGGCACACCTTAGGTCATGGGGGGAGTCATGGTTCACACACCCACACACAAGCATAGGATAATGACACTACAAAGTAAACACATAAAACAACAATTTTGTTTCATCCAATGGCATACGAATAAAAATTACAAATAATAAAATCATATTTTTGACATACTTTGTACCTTTAGAAGGTTCAAATGGTCATGTGATTTCAACCCCGACAAATGGTCTTGACGCATAGTGAAGCAACGTCATAGGGAAGACCCATATAAATAAGGCACCTTCATATCCAATACAACTTCCTTTGCCAAATAAAGATCTTCTTTCTTCAGAATCCACGGGACATCACCTTCTTTTAAAGACCAAGAGGGACCAACCTCTCCTCTACTTTCTTGTCTTGGCCAATGTTTCTTTTTAGTTTTTGAAGAAATAAGATATCTCCTCACAACCAATGTGTCACTTTATTTCAATGATATGTGCCTCCATAAAGAAGATGAAACATTTTTAAATATATGAATGGGATCTAGTAAGTGGGCAATCTTATGATTCTCCCAATATGGGAGCTCATAAAAGATAGATTTCCTTTTCATCCCAATGAACAATTTCTCAACATAGGTGTCGAAGAATTCTGAATCATCGAACATAGGCTCCCCATTTGATTCAAACATTTTTGTAATCTCCTTCTCCTTCTCTCTCTCTCATATGCTCTAAGCCATTCTGCTGGTGTCATTATTGCGGGCCTTTGGGTTCTCTCTGGTTTACCATTGAAAGCAGATGTTTCTCTTCTATAAGGGTGTTCTTATGGGAGGAATACCCTCGAGCATTCGTACAATGGATTTTTTAGGTGGTTGGACCACCTAGCCTTCATAGAAGGTCCACAACATTTACATCCATGATAGCCTTTAGTTACAAGACCTATGAAATTATTGTATACATAACACGTTAGTGTTTAAGAATAAAATGTCAAACACAACGAATTAAATATGCAAATAAATATTGTTACATATATAAACAAATCAATAAACACGTTAACTACCAGAGCAAACTCCCAAGCTTGGATAATAATGTGTGGTGTAAGCACATATTCCATGCAACGTAGAACTCCGTTCTATTGCGATGGGTCTTGATACATCGTAGACATGTATCCCTTCCCATAATTCCTTCAATTCATCTACCAATGGTTGTAGGTAGACATCCATATTCTTCACTTGTCTTCTACCAGGGACTATAAGAGCAACATAAGATGTTCATTCTTCACGGACAACCATGGGGGGATATTGTTATCGATCACTACTATAGGCCAAACATAATAGTTGGTGTTTTGGAGGGAATATGGGTTCACACCATCCATTGTTATGCCAAGTCGTAGATTTCGTACTTCATCCTTGAATTTTTCAGGCCATGTATCCTCTATATGCTTCATGGCTACTGAATCTGTTGGGATTCACATATATCCCGACTCACTTCTGTGCGAGGCATGCCATCCCTGCAACATAGCTAATTCTTTGCAACGAAAGAGCCTTTGAATCCTTGGGATTATAGGCATGTGCCTCAATATCTTATGAGGAGGACCATGTGATTTACCATTTTTATTTGATTTATGGTACCTGTCATGCCCACATTTCAAACATATATCTGTGTCTATGTATTCTCTTCTATATAGAATACAATCATTCATACATGCATGATATGATATATATTCAACACCCAACATTTTCAACAATTGCTTTGCCTCTTCGCAACTACCGGACAAAACATTATCACCAAGAAGAACCTTATCTTTCAATATCTTGCAGTTAGTGGGAAATTGAAATGTACAAGGTCATTTAACGTTTATAAAAACAACCATTTCTAATGTTGATTATGTGACAAGATTTCTTAAAATTAATATAAGGCACTTGCTGGTCAATTATCTCAATATTGCCGAGAAACATGCGTTTGACATGCCAAACTTTGATTTCACGTTGTACAGTAACATTGTTGTCCGAAGATGGGTAGACTTTGACCGGGCACTAGGTCCAAAGAGAGGGGTGGTGGAAGCAGATTTCAGGCTTTCGAAAATGGTATCACTAATATGAGCATCATCCCCTAGCTCATCGTTCTGGAATGCGTCTAACAATATTGTCTCCATGGAAATTGTATCCCATAAGTAATCATCCATACCAACCTCTTTTTGATTGTCTCCATTGCCAACTTATGAAGAACTACTATTGTAGTAGTCATTCCTAATTGGTGAATCTGGCCGTAGTGGGAATTGAATAGGTGGTTGATTCAACCATTATTGGTATGCTTCCTCTCCAAGTTGTGCTCTCATTGTAGCCTTCTCTCGGGTAAACATTGTTGTGGGGTGCAACAGAAGATGGTAGGTAGGTCGCTCAGCATCAGAAGAATCCTAATTTCAAAAATATTGAACATTAGTACATCGATGATATTAGTAAGCATAATGCAATAATTTGTTTGTTCAAATTACATTATACCAAACAATTATTACCATCGCCAACCCAGGATTGCGGCTGGAAGATGGAATGTCAAAATTGGCAGGGTAAAGAGGCTATCCATTTTTGTCTACCAACTGCTTGTGGCATGTTGCTCCTGATAAGACCTTCCGACATTTTTGAATCGATACTAAAATATTTTCTGCATCTGTACTCGATTCTGAATTAGGATCCCGCAAATTTGGATACCTTTTTATTTAGATTGACATGGATAAAAAATATTCAATTAGATAATCGAAACATAAATAAAATAAGTTAAACTTACTAGAGGTGGAAAGGGAGAACTTCACAATGGGCTTTGAGTAATATGTAATAGGATGGAATTTGAAGAATTGACCATTTGATCATATCATAAGGTTTTCTCCTTGCATTTCAACAAAATGAGTAATAAATTTTTCTATACATATCTAAAATAAATTTCGAGGACCATACCATAATCTGAGTTTGAATATAGTCTTGAAACCATTTTTTAAGAATAAGGCGACATCAAACATAAAATGTATAATGAAGTATTGTAAGTCATGTGAATTCATACTAAAAAATGATTTGAGATGAATATACAATTTTATGTGCAAATAAAAGTTCAAATAACTTTAAAAGCATATCGGTGTGCTTATAAAACACAAACGCACTGATGCACATATTAATAATAAGCACTAGTGCGTTGAAAAATTAACCACACCATGTTTCGAGATTTTGTTAATAAAAAACAATTATATATTATCGGATGTGCATCATATAATATGGACGCACCGATGCATAATATAATATGGATGCACCGGTGTGTCTTACATAAACTCACCATCGTTCAGAAAAAGTTAAAAAAAGAGCGGGAATCGAATTTCATAAAGTCATTTAAATACTAAAAAGCTATTCACTATTTTATTATTTTGCAAAAAATTGCAAGGGAGAGACTTGCAAGAGAGACATATGGAGGAACATTGTGAAGGAGAAAAATACTTTGGAACCAAAATATTATTCAAAATATGAGAATTTGAAGGGTATGTGTTGGACACACCAACCACACTGAGAGGGGGGGTGGATCAGTGTAGGGCTCTTTTTATTCCTTTATAAAACACCTTAGATAACAATCACCATTTACTCATCATCCATTACTTTCATTTATAACAAATTTTATGTACTCATATCTTAGGAGGAAACATCATCAATAAACCATCATCATGAATAATACAAGGAACACAAGATATATGTTCAATTTTCTTTTATATTACTGACTTCAATCATTGGGGTTTTTCTAAGCAACAATTGAATAGAGAAAAAACTCCACAAGAGCACCAACTCTCAATGAAAGACTCAACCTACAAATCTCAGTACCAACTAAGAATAGGAATCCAACCCTTAAGTACAAGACCCAACTTGTAGACAAAAAACAATTTGTCAAACTGTACCAACATTCTATACCAAAACAAGTGCATTACCTATGCACCACACAACCTGTCACATCAATCAAATCATCCAAATTAGATCTACTCACCAAGTTCAATCACCAAGACAACTCTCAATAACATCACCAATATAACAAACAAGATACATCTAGAAATACACCATACTGTCCATAAACCAAATACCACAAGTTGTCGCAATTATGTTACAACGATTCTTCTGCCGCGATTTTTCTGCCGCACTTTTTCTGACTTTTTCTGCAGCGATATTTCTGCTGCACTTTTTCTTCCACAAATTTTCTCTATCCATAATAACTCCCCAAATAACCTTTCACAAATGGATATTCAATATGCTCAAAGATCATTTACAATAAGAGACCCTTGCTCTCTTATTTATACTCTCCAAGTAGCTTTCTAAAGGAGTTATCTTCTAACCAACTTCCTTCTTATAGGAGCTAACCCACTTATGACCTCTTGTCCACTTCTAACCCACTTTCTCCACTTCTGACCCGCATTATCCATAAATAGTAACTTATCCACATCTAATTGCAACTAATTTATGTTTAATTGTTTTTTTGTTGCAACCACTTAACCAGTGACTAACCACTTTGACTTGTCAACATCTTATAGGAGCTTCTAGAATAATTTGACTTCTTTGACCCTCTAGAATCGTTCCATGACATACTTTATGAGGCAAATAGATATGTCAACAATGAATAGAGAATCATGAACAAAACATCAACCATGTACATCCTGTGCCATACTGTGTGCCAACCATGCACAACTCTCATGTACATCAACCATGTACATCAATACCATACAATATATCATAAGATATCATCAATGGAGTGTATCAACCATATGTCAATAACATGTGTCAACTGTGTACCAAGCATATATCAGGATGATCAAAAAGTCCCTCTATCAATGTACCAATAACATCGTCAACATGCCAACCAAGTGCCTCAACTAAGTGTCATATCACACATGATATGCCTCTATCAAAAGCCAAGTATCACAAACCATGTGTCAAGATATGTATCTCAACCATCAAGCATCAAATAATGTACCAACCAAGCACCACAACAACTGTCTCAACTATCCCATACATCATGTATCAAAGTATATGCTAAACAAGTAATACCAATGATGTACTTTAACCAAGTATCATCACCCACAATCATCTTCCATCTACAAGTGCATCAATCATGCACCAAACTTCAACAAGATGAACGACGATCAAGATGTGTTCCCATATATGTATGCCTTACCAATGTACCAATCATGCATCAACTATAGATCAAGATATGACTCATCATTGATATACAACATAATCACCTCATCAACTACATGTCCCAATATGTAGCTCAACCAAATGCCAAATGCATGTACCAAAAACATCCAACATATACATCATAAGGTATATCAATGGAGCTCACATATGTACCAACAATGTACCATAACAGATCTGCCTCAACCACCATTCACACCATCAAATACTAAGCATCGAATAATATCTCTAAACATGTACCATAAGTGTGCCTCAATAGATCAATTATATATCACATCATCATGATATATCTCATAACCAAAGTGTTATAACTTCACTGTCATAACTAGTATTGTTCCTCAATAGAAAAAGCCTCAATCCATATTCTAGAGTGAGTATCATGCATCTAGGATAGGGATCAAACATATGCTTCAACACTCAACCATATGTCATCACCATACATACATTATGCAACCACATAATCATGAAAACCTGCAACAAACCATGTCAAACCTTGCAAAACAAAGTTATATTATCAAATCATGCTGCTATCATCTGTATAGCCTTGTTTACCAGGATGTTACCACAAATACGCGACCTGTTACACATACAACTCACATATGTACATGACCTATCTATAGGTTAGCTCTCGTATGTACACAAATTTCTCCACAATAACCCACGCATGCTTCTGAAAATGTCAAGCTTGAGCTTGCCTCATGGCTTCCTTCCTGTTCTAGTTGTTCAGTCTTCTTCACCCACTTCAGAAGGTGTCCCAACTTCTTAGAAATTAAGCTCTGAGCTTCCATATTTTCAACATTGTCTTCCTTCATAGCTTCATGTGTTCTTCTTCTCATGCTATATAAATCACTCCTCATGGACTGTATTCTTTTGTTCCAACAATCTTGGGATTTGTGGCCAAACCCACAATAGTTGTAGCATCTCATGGTGTGACAATGAGCAACAATGTGTCCCACTTGATTAGATTTCCAACACCTTAGGGTGTTATGACACCTTCCATTACATTTCCTTGCATAATGTCTGCAATCCAAAGCTTTGTGACCATATTCATTACATGAGTAGCAATGACCATAAAACATTTTCATACCTTTTCTTTGGTGTCCATCTTGAAGGTGTCTCTCTTCTGAATTTTCTTTGAGGTGTAAAGATGGCTTCTTGATGCCTTCCTTGCTTTGTTCTTTTGAAAGTTTCCTTGCTTTGTGTAGATGGCTGACTTGCAACATTACTTCCACCTTTTGAGAATGAAGGACTTGCCTCATGCTTCTTAGAAGTGCTAGCTTCAAGATGCATAACTTCCTTGTTGTATCCGAGACCTAATTTATCATTTGGAGATCTTTGGCTATCTAGGATCTCATCCAAAATTGTTGAGTTGTTCACGAACTTGATGTGAGTGTTTGAGTTCTCTACTTTCTTTATAATATCAGCAACTTCAGCTTCCAACTTATGGCATGACCCTTCCTTTCCATTTGCTTGACTCTTCAATAGTTCCTCTATTCTTTTGGCTTCTTCAATTTTGGTCTTAAGATTGACATTAACTTCAAGACTTTTTCTAAGCTCATCATCTACCTTCTTCTTTTCTTCTATTTCATTCTTTAGTCTTTTGATCTCTTCTTCTTTTTCTTCTAATTGAGTCTTTTTACTTTCTTCTTGTTCTTTGAGCATTTGCTTTAGTGCAATGGTATATCTTGGGTACTTTTCTAGGACGTCCTTGGTGTATTTTTCAAGATAGTCAAAAGAAATTGAGTAATGTCATATTTCACTGTGAACATCATCTAACTAAGATAAAGCGTTATCTTTAAGCTTCAACAGATCTTCCTCTTAATATATATGATAACTGTCATCTGATTCTACACAATCTAATTCTAGATTTTCTTCTTCACTTGTAGAGAAACATTCAACATCATCACACTTAGAATTATTGCAATTAGAGGATTTTGAAGAGTCTTTTCCTTAATTGTTCTTGATGAAATTGTCTTTAGTGTCTTCCTTTTTGCCTTGATATGTATTCTCTAGATTCAACAATAGATCCTTGGTGAAAATACATTGTCCCATGCTCTCTTTTACATAACTTGAGTGTCCATTGAAAATGGTCTTGAGAACTAATGAATCATTCTTCTTTTCTTCCTTTTGAGCTGCAAACTTTGACTTATTATTCAAGAGAAATGATCCACCAATAGCTACTTTCCAAACACCCGCTCCTTTTGCTTTCAAATACCCTTTCATTTATATTCTCCATATAGAATATTTTTTCTCATCAAGGATTGGAACTTCATCATCCATTTGTGTGTCCATGGATCTCCTCCAAGCTTGTTAAGGCTTATAGGAAAGGCCCGCTCTGATACTGAATGTTGGACACATTGACCACACTGAGAGGGGGGGTGAATCAATGTAGATCTCTTTTTACTCCTTTAAAAAACACCTTATTTAGCAATCACCATTTAATCATCATCCATTATGTACTCATATCTCAACAACAAACATCATCAATAAACCATCATCATGAAGAATGCAAGGAACATAAGATATATGTACAATTTTCTTTTATATCTACAATCCTTGGGGTTTTTTTCAACAACAACGGAATAGAGCAACAACTCCACAAGAGCACCAACTCTCAATGCAAGAATCATCCTACAAATCTCAGTACCAATTAAGAAGAGGAATCCAACCCTCAAGTATAAGAGCCAAATTGTAGACAAAAATAATTTGTCAACTTGTACCAACATTCTATACCAACACAAGTGAATTACCTATGCACCACACAACATGTCACATTATCCAAATGATATATACTCACCAAGATAAATCACCAAGACAACTCTCAACAATATCACCAAGGTAACCAACATGATAACTCTAGAAATAAACCATACTCTCCATAAACCAAATACCATAAGTTGT
>ML833013.1:0-37727 GCA_009831015.1 Picea engelmannii
ACCCCTGGAATTCCAAGGAGCCACCTCCCAAAGCTCTTGAGAAGTGTACCCCACAGCGATCTAGTCACACCACACATGGCAAGTGGATACGTGAACACTGGATAGCAGTATTGAAGCACCTCCTCCAACAGATCATTCCGTATGGAAAGTACCCTTTCCCATCCTATATAATCCCTTGAGCAAATGAGCTCATCACCCCTTTTTCATGCAACAAAGCAGGGTGATCTGAGATGCTCTGTATGACAATTAACAAGGATTCATTACTCTACCAAATGCATTTATTGGCTGGAGTCTTTAACTATGCAAAAATAAAACTATGGATGGGAAAAAATGAGTTTGGATTTTACTAATTGTTTGTTGTCAGCGTTTTTAGAGTATGTGAAGCCACAATGGCAAATAACAGATGGGGGCATGTCCTTATAGGGGATTGGGAGTACGACCTTGCAAATGCATTTCTTTCTAATAGAGAAACTCAAGAAGCAGGTTGAAGGGATGATGAAGAATAAACTTGACTCTTCCCAAACCATAGGGACACTACAGTCTACCAGCCATAAAAGGCATGGTATAAGAGCACACTGAATAATCATGCCAATGCCATCAACTCAACTACTTAAAGCCGCTGATTGCAGGGTACATAGCAAAAATTGACCAGAGTCTGCTTCAAAAGATTAGTCAAGCTCTACAGCACACATGTAAACTCCCTCCCCCAAAAGAGGACTTGGACCCTGTGGAGTAAAGCTCTTCCTTCTCGCCAAGTGACAAGGACAGCTTTGGACCAGCTGACCCCAAACCAGAAAACATCCACATTTTTTATGGAGTCACTGGGCCTGACAACAATGAAAGAAGTCATCGGTGTTGACAATGGCCAATAGACACTATTATGTTTTCATGGCTGTCATTTTGAAAAGTATTACAAAGAAAACCAAGTTGAGGGAATACTGTATGTACATCTCATGTTGTAAAAGAATTTTGATGCAAAATAAATGTATCTTGGTTATTTTAAAATATGTATCCTGGTTATTCCAGCTGTAAGCAGGTTAAGGATATAGCCAGCGAGCTATCTGTTTCCAAGTTAATACAAATCCTCGTTTTTGTTATATTCTGTCTATACTTGGACCAAATTATCAACAGAATTAAGTTTATTAGTCTCCTCGATTGCAAGTATAGCCAGGCAGTTCTCATATAACCTGACTGCTCATATAACCCCTATTATAGCTTCATGGAAATTCTCACATGGACAGATCATCTTAACTACTAAAACCCAATGGAAAATTGATGATTTGGTGCTACTTTATATTGAATTATTTAAAAAATTAAAATAGACATTTATATCCATAGATGCTCCATAATTCCTCAACATGAAAAATTTAGTTTTGCAATTGAATTATGAAATCTTGATAAGTACAGAAACTGCATAATCTACGTCAAGTGCATCTCATTTTTAATAATTTATCTCTTACGTATAAATGATTTACAGATAAATTGATGAATCTCACACACTGCCCTTCAAATTTTGATGTATGTAGGCATTTGACGCATGTGGGCTCTCTAAAGGGTTTGGAGATGTTATATGACCATTTATATGATCATTGAAGGGCACATTCTCTAAAAGTTACACATTTGTTCTTCTTTGATGAAACAGAATTATGAGAACACCATTTTCAATGTCGCCTTTTAGATGTTGGAGTTAGTGTTTTAAAACTTGGACTCGGCCTTGGAATCAATGGAGGGTTCATTCGGACTTAACTCAGACTCAGTTCAGAATTGAACCAGTTTGAATTTTATAACTTGTGTACTAAAAACTATATAAAATACACTTCTAATGAAAAAAATATATTTTAAAGATTCCAAACCATTAGAGATAAAATATGCAAAGGTTGTTTATGTATATACTATGTAAGGGTGAATATATAAAAAAAGCTCCAAGTGCAATACATATCTGAGACAAAATACATAATCAGGGCTCTAAATAGCCTCCAAAGTCCAAAAACCAACATGCTACCAGCTACTAGCCTACTACGTATCACTGATCAACATGATCAATCATCAAACTCTCATCACTACTGGAAATGGGATCCTTGGTATGAGCTAGTGCCTGCCATGCCTGGTGCTACTCATATCCAAACAAATCCACCCCAAATCATCAATATCAGGATCAAACTCTCTACCGAATCAGTCTTCTCTACCCATTCCGAGGTTGGATCAATATCATCCAACACAATTTGGATCTATATCAAGTCTCTTTTGTTCAATAATTGGAGCAGCTATTTTCACATTCTGGAACACCTATTTTTTAGGAGTTGGAACTGCTATTTTTGGCAGGTCTATTTGTAGCAAGTCTATATTTCACAGGTGGCATGTAGCAGAGGAGCAGGGTGACATTTGATATCTTTTGATTCGTAACGCAGATATCTTCTTTTGGGAAAACAAAGAAACCTTTATGTGGAGTGTGAGCTATGGTCTGCAATGTTTGGTGTTATTATCTGTTTAATGTGATATTTTCTTCATTTACAGAGTAGGATTTAACAATTTATATCACAGATTTCGTTTTTCCCTTCCTCCATCACCCGACTATTTAAGGCACCAGTCCTATTGAGGTGAAAGGAGAGTGCTTTGGCATCATCCTGATTCATTTTTGTTCATTGCTCTCATCCATCTTTAGTTCAGATCTGCAACTTACTCTTGTAGATTTGACCTCCAGTCCACAGATTGATACAAGGTTCTATGTTGCATGACATATTTGAATGTCATTCTGCCTTTCTAGTTTGCTGATTTGTTTTTAGAGTTGCATTTCTGAAAAGGCAATAAACTGTTTTTTGTATATGAGATCTGGTCTAATCTTAAAAGTTTGTTATATGACCTTCAATCCCCCAGGGACAACCCCCTAACACTGGAAAAGCACCAGTGTGAAGCGAGAAGAAGCAAACCAAGTTCACAGTGTATGCTAGCCTCTTGATTGTTACACTTGAAGTTCGTTGGTGTTTTTGTGACAAATCACTAGAATTATTTTAAGTGCTAACAGGGTAAGAGGCAAGTTTTGCTCTCTGAGAGCATCAAAGACCACATTGAGTCTCTCTATAATAACAATTCTGTTTGTGGCGATAGAGAGGGTGATTTTGAGTCCCTTCTAGAGTGCAATAATTTCAGTGTGATTGCTTGTTGAGGAGCCAATCAATGTTGCAAATATCACGTCAAGTTTCAACAAATATATCAAGGGTCCGGAACGAAGCTTATTGGAAATATAAAATGTCGACAAACTTTAAAAAAACTGTAACATAGATTTTTTTATCATTTAAAAAAAAATCTATAACAACCCCTTCCCTCTAGCCCTTTTAGGGGCAAAGATAACAGCGAGTAACCCTTTTGTTCTCAATCCCCTACTTTTCCTTTTCAAAATGAGCAAAAGAGTTCTAAAAATTCAAAACATCCCCCGAGCCAGCATATATTTTCCATCAGCTAGCGATATTTTGATGTAGATAATGGTCAATCAATAGTAACGGGGAGTTGAAAAATATCGCTATTTTTGGGTCAATAGTAAGGCAGAGTAGAAAAACTTGCGATATATTGAAAATATCGTGATTTATCACAGATCTTTGCAACCCAGCCAATCCCTTAAGCATATCCAACACCCAAGTGTCCTCTTGGATTCCACATCACTGTTAGATGCCTCGTGTATTTCCCCTAGATGCGTCGTAAAAGAGCAGGGTAAACATTTCCTTGAATCCATTTTTTGATATTTTAAATTTGAATCTTGTGGGTTTTCGTGTGCTGTGTTAATGGAGAGTTTTCCCACCTTGACTTGATGGGTTACTGCCCAGTTCAGGATTCCCTGCTCATAATACAGGTTTTTCTTTGTTTTCCAACAGGTCCATAGGCTTTTTCCCTCTATAGTTGGCTATAACCAATTCTTTAAGAGTATTATCAATTGATTCTTTTACTGAGGGAACTGTAGTGTCTTTGTTTTTAAAGACTTTTTTTGTTTCTACACAACCAAATATTCCAGAGAACGATCCTAGGGAGAAGTTCGCAGACCTTCTTGAGGAGGGGTTTTGTTCCCTGAGGGACCGAAGGTAATCAGAGCTCCAAGAGGAAAGTATTGCATCCTTTAACGAGGGTCCTTGATCTGTTTGGAGCTATGTATTTGCCAGGATTAGAGACCAGATGCATCGAGAAAACTTACATTCAAAGAACATATGGGAAGATGTTTTCTTTTCTTCTTTCCTTGCACAGACAATACCAATAGGTTCTGCTTCTCAACTGTGAGATGTATTGTGTGTGAAACAACAATGGCATATGCCTATCTTATCTTGTGATGTTTTGGTATAGCTTCTATGACTATAAAATCTCCTCCCCTCTTAAATTTTTAGGCATCAAAAGTTAAGAATGAACTAAAGTCAGAAGAATGCATAGCCCATATCTTTTGTCAATTGTATCGATAGATCTGAATTTTTATCCTAGTGTTTGTAGTTTGTCATATCCTCCTATCACTAAATAGTTTCCTTTTGAACCTCATGCCCTTGTGTCTTCTAAAGAAAACTGAAGAGGTCAGAACCTTTTAGAGCTTTGGGTTAGAGATTATATTTGAGAGGTCCATTGGCATATGGCTGTCCATGCTTGAGATCCATCTGGAGATGGATTCCGATTTTCCACAATTCTTTTTCTGTATGTATTGTTGCATTAGTATTTCCTTCCACTTGTTTGTCTTCCTGTGATAAGAATCCATAATAGTTTGGCACCAAGGGATTTGTCTACATAGGCTGTCTCTCTGATGCCTAGCCCTTGAAATTTTTTAGGGAGGATTGTTTGCCTCCTTTCCATAGAAAGAGTTTGTTGATTGATTCTATTTCCTCCAGGGCTCCAACTGGGGCATAGAGCACCAATAAATTGGAAAGGAATGAAAAACAACCCCTATACTATATAGGGATAGTTCTCGCATGGAGATTAGCTCAAATTGGGACATTGAGCACCAATAATTTGGAAGGCAATGAAGACATCCTTTATTGGGATGGTTCTGGCATGGAGATTGAATCATTGGGAGCCCAACACCCCAAAACACCCCATCTTTCTTCCTGATTTTATCCATAATGGGATTCTATTAACTCACTAATAACTTACCCATGAGAAGGGAGAGCTCTAAATATTGAATGGATTTCCAGTTTTTTCTAACTGGAAATTGAAGGAGCCTCGAAATTCGCTTTAGTTTAGAATCTTGGACATTCCAACCAAATACATTACATTTTATGTTGTTTACTTACTCTTTTGAGGCCGTTAGGAAGTTGTTTAGGATTTTTATATCAATAGGTGTTTTTCATTATAAGAATGCTATGACATAAAACACTGCTATATTCATCCAGTATTTAGATGCATGCATTGGTGGAGAAAAGCAAGCGCTCAACTTGTCACATTTCGTATCTCTTTTCTATTGTTGGGGTTTCATAAAGAGAGAAATACATTGAATCTCCTCCTAGCAATCACAGCAGCTCAACAGTGGGAGTGGGTTTTTGCTTAGTTTGATTTCGGTTTTATGCTTGATTTTTGCGGCCATATAATGCATTGGTTTCCCTTTCTCTAGCACAGATCGAGCAGAGCTTTTACTGATAGGGTGGCCACGAGGTTTTACTGATGAGCAGCCATGGTAGGGTTATGCACCATTTACTATTACCTCCCCACCACTCATAAAGTTAAGCTTTAAACCATACCTCAATTTGTTCATCCACCGGCTCCATGATTAAGGAGTTCAGGGTATAAATTTATGTCCCTTGTATTTGTTTACAATCTTTTATGTTTCTTTCATTGTCAATATCGCCCAAAAATAACATAGTTTTCATTTCTTCTTCATTCAACTGCCAGATTCCTTGATACCCGGGAAAAAAAATTGACGTGTTGACATGTGTTTCTTTCACTGCTGCTTCACAACCGTGTTAGAATGCTATCAACTGCTCCATTTGTATTTTTTTTCCAAAGCTGGAAAAAGCTTACTAGATACTCAGCGACTCATCTAGTTTTTATTGATACAATCTAAGGACCTTGATGTGTAGCAATATTATTGTGTTCAAACAATACCCGGCCACCTGAAATAACCCATTGGTGGTCCATAAGGGGGCAGACTTCCACTCCTGCCAGATGCCTCTGGGTCCTGGGCTGTTCACCTGTTAACATGTTTCCTTACATCTAAAGAAAACAAGCTTTTAACCAATTAGTAGTAATACTCCAGAATCAAAAGATGGTTTCTACCTAAATAATATTTGTAAGAAATTCGATGTCCCTTAGTATCATCGCTGAGGTTATAGCATTGAGATCATGTGATTTCAAGTAGGCATTTAGCCTTAGTACCATACATGAAACCAGATACTACCCTGGTTGCAGCATAACCTCATGCCCCGGAGATAATTTCTCCATTTTTACTAACGTGCAACACTTACTAAAATAATTTCTTTTATTTTTTTTAATTTTTATTTTTTATTTTTAAAGAGTTTGCATTATTAAAAGAATGGGGTAATGTTTGAGAAACCCTTTAACATCTTATCATCCTGAGGCAAAAGGCCATTTCTTTTTGTGCCTTCTTTAGAGCAAACCTTTTACTGTAAATTCTTGTCTGTTCTCTTTATCATGCTCATTTTTTTCATTTAGGTGTGGTAAGCTTGGTTTTCTTTTTCTTGAAAAAAATTACTGTTCGTTCTTGATGTTTTGAGTATTTCTTGGCTACGAACCATTCAGATTATCGTTCATTTGCTGTCATTTTTCCAGTGGGTGGTCAGTCTGGGAAGATAACTTCTAGGAAAATAAATATTTGAAAAATTGGTATATGCAATAACTCCAAAATATAATGGAAAAAAAACCAGTCTTCTAATCCAATACCTATAATTCACTTTCGTATGTCCTTGTCCTGAGGAATTTTTTCTGGAATTTTCTTACTTGTTTTGTGCAGCCCCTTTTATCAATGGAGTGTCTCACATCTATTTATTTCCAGCTTTTACATTCTGTTGTAACGTGCCTGTGTTATGTATCACCGGTTAGGCAAGGGCTCATAAACACACAAAAGGGAACTGACATTTTCAGATTTCTTGCGTATTTGTCTGTATACTATTGGTATTTTAATCTTGAAGTTGAGTGTCAGATCTGTAATAGAGTTTCATGTTTTCTGTAATTGAAATTCTCTTCAACAAGTTTTATTGCTTTCAACAGCTAATGGGAATGCCAATCATTGAGCCTTTGCTTGTCATTGCTAAACAGAACAGTTTAAAAATATAGACTTGGAGCTAATTTTGTGGGTTCTTAGGCCTCTGCATAGTCTTCTTTTGTCTGGTCTACAAGAAGTCTATGCTTGGGTAGTTTGGTCCCTTATTCTGTGATTCTGTTCATGAGAAAGCTCCTAGAGGTGCAATTTTATTTTACGGTATAATATATGTGCATTGCAATTTTATTTTACGGTATAATATGTGCATTTTAGATGAAAGTTCAACATAAATTCCATCTTTAAATTTGCATATATATTGATATGCTATTGGTATTTTATGTTCACATCTGCTCTACAACTATTGCATTCTCTGTTTAAGAAATTGAATTATTTTTATTATTTTTAATTGAAACTGAATAATATCATATTATAAAAAGGCTGCAGCCAAGCTAACAGCAAGCATACAAAAGACTGATCTTTAAAAAAATGGCAGCGCTTAGAAAATATAGAAGTGTCTGTGAATGTCTAGGAGTAGTATATTCCAGATGTTCTTGAAAATATATTGTCAAATTTAAAGTCCTAATATGCATATAACTTTAAAATACATATAAACTAGTGGAAAACATGTTGATTATTTGCCTCCTCCTGACCAACATTTGACGGGAGAGAATTTTTGATCTGTAAACTACCGTGGATATTCCATTGGAACAATTCATCTCAATAGATTTTGTATTATGCAGGTTTATTTTCCTTAGATCTCAAGATAACCATTAGTTTAACATTCAAATTAATGAAATAACTGAAATGCGAAAATGAGAGACTAAGCAAAAGAACGTACCATCCACACAAATGAACATAAGAGGTATCTTGGGAAACCCAATACGGGAAAAAACCTAGCTAGAAGGTGAAGACTATACTTTGCCCTTTTTTTTTCAGTTATGAAATGCAAGTACAAAGAAAGGGCATTCACTATGGAGATACCTTTGACACTGTGGCTTGAACGATTGCTACAAAATCTCCTACCTCCTCTATTATGCTCCCAAAATACCATTCACAAATGCTCTACTCAACTATGGAACAATGCCAATGCTAAAGAATGGAACCCCGTCTCTTTCTAGTATCTGATTTTTAACATAGCTCGATAGCCATATAGGGTTATGTTTTTTTGCACTCTCAACCCTCAATTAGTTATAAGGTTTTGGAATTTCTTGAATATTCTTGAAAGTCCACATGTGCGTAGCCCCACATGTGTGAGTAATGGGGGCAACGCGTTGATGTTGCATCTACTCGTACCATGGTGGTCAACAAGGTAGGTCAACTTACGAGAGGCATAACTTTTGCATGAGCTTTGATTGAGGTGATTTTTGCACCCTTGGAAAGGTCTCGATGTGTAGAATAGTCTCAAGGGGATGTGAGCTAAGCTTGTGAATTTTTCTTGCAAAAATGTCGTTTGATGCCTCAAAGTGGAGCTAAAAGGTTCCAGAGCTCAAATATCCAAACTGAGACTTGCCGCTAAAATGGGCCCTGCAAGCCAATTCCTCCATTTTTTCCATCTAGAAAGTACTAAGATAGATTGACAACTATATGATGATCCATACTCAATCATACCTCCTTGTTTAAGGAGGCTTTTGGTCCTCAAAATTTTACTGAATGAGGTAATAAAATTTTTCCTCTACTTTCTCTCTGTAGTACCATTTTGTTTTGCCTAGAAATTGTCCTTTCAACCCAATCTCCCAAAGATCACGTTGCCCCTATCTTGTAGTTTTAGACTTCCTTTACAAAACTATCTTCTACCAACTTTGTCTGGCATCTGGTGCTAAGTCTTCTATGGTAGGTGGTACTTGCTCCACCTCTTGATCCGTTGTGAAAGGATCATAGAGTTTTAAATTCTCCACATTCACTACTGAGTAAATGTGCATGTATGGGGGTAGACTAAGTTTGTAGGCATTATCTCCCACCTTCTCCAATACCTCAAAAGGGCCATATCATAGAGCCTTAATCTTCTTACCATGACCCTATAGTTTTTCCTTGTTCAACTGAAACCAAACTCTGTCTTCCACTTCGAATGACTTCTTAGTTTTGTTTGATCATGTCTGGCCTTATACTTTTCCTTGGATTTCTTCAACGTCTCTTGTACTTGCAAATGTATATGTCTAATCTTTTCAACAAATTTATTTACTTTCAACGGTTCTCCTATTATGTCTCCCCTCACTCCCTAATATCCATAAGCAACATCTGAGGGTAAAGGTGTCAAATATCCAAAGCAAGTTTCAAAAGGGGACTTACCGGTAGAAGTATGGACTGCTATGTTATAAGAGTGTTGAATGAAGATCGTATTTTTATCCCAAGTCTTTGGATGTTTTTTATTGTAACCCCTCAAAAGTTGTACCAACGTTCTGTTGACTACTTTGGTTTGCTCATCTCTTTGTGGATGGAATGTTGTAGATCTTTTCAACTTCATGTCTATTTTTTCCCAAAGCATAGCCCAAAAGGCATTGAGAAATACGGTAATCCCATCTGAGATGACGTGTTCAAAGAACATGTTTTCTTCTTCTTGTCATTTTATGGTCTTTTTACAAGGTGATTTTACGGTCATGTTTCTTCCCAGTTGTTGATAAACCACCCACAAAATCCATGTAAACTCTTTCCCAAGGTCGAGCAGGTAAATGTAAGGGATGGTATAGAGCTTGCTTTCTATTACTGGGCTTGTTGGTACAACAAAGTGTGCATCCTCTAATATACAAAACTACATCTTGCATTTTGGGCTAATACACATACCTTTGTAAGTTAGCAATTGTCTTCCCAACACCAAAATTCCCGCAACCTTGGAGGTGTGAGCCTCTCTAATAAGCTGCAATATTTTTCCTTTAGGGACATAGAGCTTGTCTAGCTTGTAGAGTAACCCATTCTAGAGATGATAGTCAACCTTGCCATCACCTTCTTCTACATGAATTTGGCCCTGTAGCTATTGAAACACCTCTTTGAAGTCTCCATCCTTTGTGTATGCCTCTTTGTATGCATGATGCGTAAAATGGTCCATGTGCATAAGAGTTTCCAGAGATGTAATCTTGGATGTGGGTGGTCTTGAAAGCATGTCCACCAACTTATTAATGTTTCCCTTCATATACTTGATAACTAGATGAAATTGTTGCAAAATCCCCATCCACTTGTAATGTTTAGTTCGTTGAAGCTTACTTTGGACTTGCAAAGGTTGCAGTGGCTAGTGATTTGTGTGGATAATTGTTCCTTGCATATCGGATAGCGCTTCCACTTTTTAACAACTTGAACCACAACATATAGCTCCTTATCATAGGTAGGGTAGTTTAAGACTATCCCATGAAACATTTCAGAATGATAACATATCGACTTACCTCCTTGCATCAAAATTGCTCCCACTACATATCCATTTCCATCTGTCTCCACTTCGAAAGGATTCTGCAAGTTAGGTAATGCGAGAACTTGTGCTTGACTAATATTTCATTTTAGCTCATCGAAATCTTTCTGCTGATTCTTTCTCCACTGAAAACTCTTACTGCTCAATGTTATGACATGGAGTGGTGTAGATACCGCTGAAAATGATGCTATGACATTTTGTAGGTATTGTGCTACTCCAAAAAAACTCCTAAATTCAATGACATTAGTAGGAACTGACCATTTTATGATGGCCTACATCTTTGTGGGATCTATATTGAGCTCCCCTCCATCGATCACATATCCCAAATATACACCAATGACTATTGAGAAAAATCACATTTATTGAGGTTAGCTAGTAGTTGGTGCTTTTTTAGTCTCTAAAACATGCATAAGATGTGAGGTGTGATCCTCCTAGGTAGAGCTATAAACCAATATATTGTCTAAATACAATATAACAAATGAATCTAAATATGGGCACAATACATCATTCATCAATTTCATAAATGTAGTTGGTGCATTACAAAAACCAAATGGCATGACCAACCATTCATACAAACATTGCTTGTCTTGAAGGCGGTTTTTAGGTGTCTTTTTCTTTGACACGTGCTTGGTGGTATCCCGATTTGAGATCCAACTTGGTGAAGTACTTGCACATGTTGCAACCAAAGCTTTGTAGTTGATACACATTTGCTAGGTCTCATCCTTCTTGGGCACTATGACGATAGGTGACCCACAAGGTGAGGTGTTTGGTTGAATAAATCCTTGCTCCAACAACAGCTACAACTGTTTCTTCACTTAGTCTACTTCCATAATAGATTGTCTATACAACCCAATATTTGGTAATGGGGAGTCCGGCAACAATTGTATCTCATGCTCCACTTCCCTCTTAGGTGGCAGTTCTTTAGGCTCCTGGAACACTCCTTTATATGCCCGCAACAACTTCTCCAACTGTGGTTTATACTTTTTAGTATATCTCTCCAATGATTCCTTTACTCTTACAGATTCATCACCCGATTGATTCTCTTGTAAGAAAAACAAAACACACTTCTTACATGAACTAATCAATTTTTTGGTTTGGTTGGCACTTACCAGTGAGATCTTCGATTTACCTTTATTTGCATTAATGATGAAAGACTTCCCATCCTTGATCATGAAGTATTAGTTTCTCTCCTCATGAATATTGCATCCCTCATATACATGTAGGAGCTTCCAAACACTACACACATGCCAAGGGTTACTACATATAACTCCATTTCATCAATAAAATTTGCGCTTACAAGAAATTTGGTCTTACATTATTTCGTGACCTTGATTTTTGCATCCTTGTTTATCCACCCCAATGGATATGGGTTAGGATGATCATGAACCTCCAATCCAAGCTTGTTGACCAAATTGGTTGCTATGATATTGGTTTGTGAACCAAAATTGAATAGAGTGTCTACCTTGGTCTTCTTGAGTTGGATCTTGATATGGAAGAGTTTTGTCATCTCCTTCTCTTTTTTGTGATGAGGGATACTTCGATTCACCTCCTTCTGCATTGAAGTGCAAGCAATCTTCTCATCCACATATGAGTTTCTCTATACTTGATTGCTTGAATTTGTAGCTAGAAGGTTCTTTTTCTTGGCATGCTTCTTATGGTTCTTAGGGTTCAGTTTTAGATGTAGTTTCCAACACTTTTCTTTAGTGTGACCATCGATATTGCAATGGTTATTGTGGTTACTTGGATTCTTGTAGTGATGTGCAGTGGTCGTCGTCTTCTTGTATTTCTCTTTTCACTTCTTCCCCTTCTTGGAAGTGTCTTGGTGCTCTTTCTGTTTGGAACCACTTGGTTGTCATTTCTTGTGGCATATATTTTCTATATATTGTGCTTGCACATAGGTCTCGTCAACTTTCCTGGGCTTGAAGAGCATCACTTGCTCTCGCAAATCACTGTGTAGACCCCCCAGATACTTGAGGAGTACGTATGGGTTCTTGGGATAGATACCCAACATGATAGCCATATTTCTGAATTCGGTGGTGTACTCCTGCACACTTTGCCCTTGCCTTCACCTGAAGTAATTCCAACGGATCCATTAATCCTCTACATGCTCGATATGGTAGGATTGGAACCTAATGAGGGCTTTGAAATCCTCCCACTTGATTACTGGATCACCTTCCAGCCTAAGTGTCTTTGTGTGGCTTTCCCACTAGATTAATGAATGACCCTCTAATTTTAGTCGGGCAAACACAATCCTTTTCTCCTCATCTATATTGTGAACACTGAAATAGACCTCTAATTGTTGCAACTAATGATTCAACTTTACTGTATTGATCTCACCTTTGTATGTTTTGAAATCCAATCTCGCTTCCATTTTAAATAAACACCGTGAAGGGGTAACGTCACTTGAAATTGACCGCTCTTTCTCGAGCTCTTTCCTCGACACCTTTTTTGGGTCTTCATTATCTTTCGATTTCCCCTCTGATCCAATCATTGAGTTATACCATCCAACCTCCCTGAATGATCGGAGCTTGTTTTCTAGAGCCACCATGAGGAGGGTCATATTGCAAGAGATATCAATGACATATTTTCCATCCTTGCAAATCTCTTCTCTGCTAGATCTCGAGGGTTGTTGTGAACAAACTCATCCGTTGTGGCTAGAGTTTTGCAACTTTCTTCTTAATCCAATTCTTGGATCCTGCAACTTTCCACAAATACCCCAAAGAAGACCAATTTGATATCGATATGATCTGTAAACTATTGTGGATATTCCACTAGAATAGTTTGTCACAACAAATTCTGCATTATACAGAAATATTTTTTTACTTAGATCTCAAATTTATAATCATTTGCTCAATGCTCAAATTAATGAAATAACTGAAATGTGAAAATGAAAGACAAAGCAAAAGAACACACCATCCACACAAATGAACACAAGATGTATCTTGGCAAACCCAATACTTAAAAATACCCAGCTAGAAGGTGAGGCCTATGCTTTGCTCTCTTTTCTTGAGTTATGAAATGCAAGTACAAAGAAACGAGCACTCACTAAGGAGTTACCTTTGACATTGTGGCCTAAACTACTACTACATAATCTCCTACCTCCTCTGTTATGCTCTCAAAATACCACTCCTAGATGCTCTGCTCAACTATGGAACAATTCCAATGCTAACGAATGGAACCCCTTTTCTACCTAGCGGCTTGGGATTTAACATAACTTGATAATTGTCTAGGGTTAGGATTTTTTGCATCCTCAACCTTCACTTAGTGATAAGGTTTTCGATCTTCTAGAATCTTTTTGAAAGTATGAACATGCCTAGCCCCACAAGTGTGAGTAATGGGGGTTGGTGTGACATCCACTTGTACCATGGTGGTCAAGAAGGCATGTCAATTTGCAGGAGGCATAACTTCCACATACAAGCTCTGATTGAGGTGATTTTTACATTGTTGGAAAGGTATTGATGTGTAAAATAACGTTAAGGAGATGTAAGCTAAGATTTTAAAGTTTTGACCCCTGAAAAATGTCGTTTGATGTCTTAAAATGGATCTTGAAGGTTCTAGACCCCAAATCTCCAAATTGGGACCTGTCACTAAAATGGGCTCTGCAAGACAATTCCTCCAATTTTTCCACCTAGGAAGTACTAAGATAGGTGAAAAATTATATGATGATCCATTCCAAATTAGTTATGTTGATTAATATCCATGGCATCTTTCATCTAATGGATTGCTTCTTCCTTTCTGTAATCTATGTGAGTTGAATTGACAAACATCTTATTGTTGGAGGCTATGGAGTGGACATCCTTGCTGAGGCTTATTGTTAGGTTTTTCAACATGATGTATTCATCTTCTAATATATCTAGCTTCTTCCTTTGTTGGACCATAACTTAGAAGGTTCATGATTGTTGCATGCGGTGAGGCACATGTGTGCTTATTTTCATGCACTTTAGTAGTTAATGAGAACACGCGACTTTTGTTGCAATGGATAAATTCCTTGTGCCTTCTTGGTGTCCCTATGAATTCTAGAAGGTCTCTTTGGTCCATGGTTTTTTGAATCAAATTATAATCTAGTTGAAGGCAGAGCCAAATTCACAATAGGGTATCCTAGATTGAATCACACACATAAAAGGTGTCATCTATTCCATTGAACGAGCAAAGGGTACCTAAAACACTGATCTTCCATAGATAATATAATCTTGTAGCAAGCCTCTTGGCACATATAACTCCAACCACAACACAAAAAAAGTGATTTGAATTTTTAAATACCAGATCACACAAAATCCCTGATTGATTTCTTGAAGAAGACATAGAGCACACAAACAAGTTCTTACATGGAAACATAATAACATTTAGACCCTTGTATGAGCTCATTCACCTGACCCAAATTTCAATTGCAAAAAGTGGCACAAAAGAACATAAGCCAAGCATAGTTCAAAATATTCAATGCTTTGGTAATCGACCACTGTGTATCTTTAGAGCATAAAACATAAAGGCCCCACTCTCGACAAAGCATTCCAAGGAAAGATTAGACTCTTACCCAAGTATACAATGGTTTGAGAATACTTCAGAAAGTGAAACAAACTCTGTTCCAATCCATAATACCACCTTGCTTATAGATAACAAAGGAAACAAGTTCTAAACTCTAGACCACTGTTATAGTTTGCAAACAAATATGACATGATTGCGTCGTTGCAAATCCCCACCTAGTGTGAGGAAACTGATGCATAGAATGTGGCGACATATGCAATTTATTGTGGATGCAAGATGTCATAAGTTTTGGTCTAAATATCTCAGGGGACAAAACAATATAGTTGTCCCCCATTTTTTCCAAAACACCTTAATTAAGTTTTGATGCCTTGTTTACATATGAGTCTGCTTTTGAGTTAAGGTCACATAGAACTTAGAAGTATGAGACACTGAACTGGTTCTTGACCTCTTTGTTGATTTTTTTAATGGTTAGAGCAATCTTGTTTTCCTTTGGAGTTAGTTTTTCAACCATAGATTATATGATCACGCTTGAATCTCCTATAACTATTAGAGTTTTGATGTTGGCTTCTTTAGCAAGGAGGCCTTGTATGAGAGCATAGGTCTCGGCTTGATTGTTGCTTGTCCTAAACCCTAGGCATAGGTTTTTTCCATATGTCCTTTGGGATCATAGATGATCCCCCTGCGCCTACCACCCCATAAGAAATTGAATTATAGTCCTACAATTTTAGGGTGTTTTCTTAAGGTTTCAATCTTAGGAAAATCATCTAAATATATAAATGTAATACAAGATCTTAGTAAACCACTAATAATGAACTCGTTCCATACTTTTGTTTTTCTATTATTGGAGTAGTAAATTTTCCATTGATGTTATTGAAAATGTACTAACTAGGTTTATTTTAATTTATTATATTTTCAAGATGGAAGTTGAAGCACATTACAAAGATTACTTTTGACGACACCAATTGGATATGGTCCACGTGTGTCATCGTCTTACGAGAACCTTGAAAAACTTTGTGTCGATTCAACTATTAACAACCATTTGTCTATGCATCCATCTAGAATGAAAAAAGTTGAGCTCCTTAAGCAAGCAAAGGTAATGGATGAAGCACTCAATATTTACACACAACATAAATATCAAGGCATGGAATTGAAGGGTTTCTAACTTTCCATGAGATTTTAGTACGGTTTAAGAGAAAATACATTTGTACATTGAGCTGGGCATCAACGTGTCTACCTTGAAAGTTGAGGGTGATGCTTTACAACAAAATCCAATCTCAACATACAAAAAACCATTTATATTTTATATTTTATCACTTTTATATTTATATGTTGTAGAGTAATGGTAGTTTTGTATTATATATATTTCATCAATAATAATTTATGTAAAAAATATAAGTTTTCTATGTTGTAAAATTTTGGAGAGTTTTTATTAAACCAACTTAAATTTGTTAGAGTGTGAATCCCTAGACAATTACAAATTCTTAGATCACATTGATATGAGTTGTAAACCTTATCTATTCATGAGGTGTTGCCATGATTCATCAATTATTCATCAATGAGGTCTAGATATAGAAGTGGTCAAATCCATGTATTATAAATTCATATGAGAACATCAATACAATGTAAGATAATGGCTTAAAGCCTTTCCGCCAATTCTTGTCTTGACTTGCTTGTGCTATTTCTTAACATGGTATTAAAGTTATTATGATCTTAAGGCCTGATAACCCCTCCATAGTAGTCATCCATTATAGGTTCATTGCAAGAGTGGTATGTCCATGGCTTCTGCATGTCAATGGAAAAGCAAATCTAGCTTTTATGTCAAACTAGTGGTTATTCTCAACATGTCAAGCATGATACGAATTCACAACTATACACAAAATTTGTGGTAACATCGATTTAAATGTTTTTGTAGATCTATTTTTTCAACTATTGTAAAATCTTCAATTTTTTTGTAGTTCTGAAAAGAAATGAGGTTTTACATCTGAAATTTAAAAAGGATTTTCATTGTAAAATTGTCGAGATCTTTATAAATCTGTCAATTCGTTTTGACAATAAAATTGCTAAATTCAGATTTGATCCTATTCAAGTATGCACTGAAATCTCAAATACAGATTGATGGTTTTGAAAAATTATAGTCAGAACGTGGGCCTCACGACCTTCAATTGACAATTTGTTGCAATTTTCATTTTCAAGACAAGAAGCGGATGAATTCTCTACAGGGAAATTTGTGTCATTGTTAACAACGACATCCTCATCCCTGTGATCTACAACAACTATAAGTCCAATGATTTTTTCAACGCCGATCCCTTTCCATGATGATGTCCAATGATCTATGCAGCCACGCCCAATTCACACAAAGATATATTTGGAATATAAGTCGTGGACTGGACACGCCTGTTTTCCTAAAGGAGGTCGCAAACCCAATTGATCGTGGCTACTTTGATTGATCCAATGTGTGTGAATCGACCTTCGAACAACTAAAATCTAATTCTTTCAAATCTATGATCTACACGGATGAAAAATCGATCGAACTAGTAATAATGGGGAAGATTCCATCAACAAACGAAGACAACTCTTCATGCAAACAAAGTTGCGTGCAAAATATTGAGGATCCATGCATAATGTTGAGGATTCGATTGGGAGATCACCCACCACCGTATATTGCAATAAGATCTCTACTATCTCAGTGCAATCAAAGTAATTAAGGCTGCATTAGTGCTCTAATTCTTAATGTGAATGCTAGATTGGAGAAGAAAGGGTCGTAGGAGTTGCGCAGAAGCAACAATAGTGCCATCAAGACTCGATCCCTGGACCTCGTTATCCTTTTGGGCCTCCATTTAGGTGAAGGAAAAACGAAAGAAGAAACCAGAGGAGAATGCCTGGTGCTGGAACACTCCATTGTTTCCGTTGGGGTATTGGAAGATTTAGGAAATAAAACCACAATGTTCAAGATATCCCCTCATATCAGTGATTGAATGCGCTATGAGATCAACAGTTTGCACATGATTTAAACCAGGGATTTTCTCTCAATGTGAAGCACCCATTAATTATATCCACCTCAGTAATTAGATTTCAGCTACTTTGGTGCGGTTTTATTGTTCATACATGGATTGTGTAAGTGTGATTTGGAGAAGCTAGGGCCCAGTGTACAACCCATGCACAACTCAAAAATAGACCTGAGGAAGATGCTTGTCAGACCTTGGGAAGAATTATCATTCAACAAAAATCGACACGGTTAGGATATCACAAAGACAACAACTTCCATATCCTAGATTAGTCCAAACCAATTCAATTTGTGAGTGCATGATTTCTTGAAGAAGTGAAGAATATTGATAACAAGTGTCAACATTGTCATAGAGTTGGTCACTTGGAGACACAGTGTTTGATCTCCATCCTTGTTTTCATTGTGGGAAGACAAATCATCTCTCATAAAAGTGTCGAAAGAAGAAGAAAGTTAATAAGAAAATAGTTAATTATGGTTGGATCATCTCTTGGAAATGGAATAGACAATTAAAGAAGCTACATAAGTCTTACTGTTTAGTCAAGATAAAGGTAAAGCCACAATTGAATGGAGAAATGACAAAAGAAAACAACTTTCCAACATTTATTCCAGATGATTTTGGACACGATCTAAGTACAATTCTATACATTCTTTGAAATTAAATCAAAGATGGTACTCTCCATGCCTCAAGGGGTGGAGAACATTGATGAAAACAATACTCTCTTACACCTTCAGGGGGGTACTAAAGATGGTTAGTGGTAAACCAAAACCATCACATTATTCAAATCAAATTGGTTAGTGGTCATCCAAAACCATCACATTGTTCAAGTATAAATGGACGATGATTATGTATATTTTAACCTTGTACAGTAATTTATTGCAAACATATTTTCAATAAAAGAACAGAAAAGATACAATGACAAATACACACATTACACAAAGATTTTTCCCCTAGAAACCCAAACCGGGAAAACCAACATATTCTATATTCATTCATAACATACATTGTTTACAATACAATATACATATAGGAGCCATCGACATCCAAAACCCTAATATAATGACCTGGATTGGTCAACAAACCTAATTCCTTAATAGGGAATAGAAAACCATTGGCGAAAAACAATGTGCTGAAAAACCGTCCATAAATGGACACGAAAATCGAGGACCTCCCAAAATATGGACACGAATACAAACCCAATAGGTTAGAGGTAAACTAATAAAACCACCACATGAAGAATCCATAGCTCAAGCTTGGATCATGCCAACCATGAATCATTGAAGAACAAAAGAATCCACAACTCAAGCTTGGATCCCTTCAACCAACTTCAACAAGCTTGTCACCTTGCATCTAACATGGGGGAACATAAGATATCAATGATGATAGTCAAGCTTCAAGATTCGAAGCCCTATCAATCATAAAAATCCATCAACATTTGATAATTCCAACATAACAACTAGTCTCCTCAAATCAATCAACTATTGGGATGCTAATCAACAGAATGGGAATGTTTAGACATGACAACTATTCACTTCCATATGAACTCTATCCGGATACTGGCCGCTTTTCAGGCATATCTTCATCGAAGCTTAGTTCAGAAGTTTTGGATTGAAGATGATACCAATTATTGTTTCATTATTGCTACAATTATTTAGAATTGTGATTGAGGGGGGAAATGTTAGACTGTGAGTCCCTAGACAATCACAAAATCCGAGACCACATTGATGTGAGTTGTAAACCTTATCTATTCACGAGGTGTTGTCATGATCCATTGATGAGTTTTCAATGGGATCTAGATCTAGAAGTAGTCCAATCCACGTACTATAAATTCATATCATGAGATCAATACAATGTAACATAATGGATTAAACCCTTTTCCATCAATTATTTTCATGAATCACTTGTGATGTTTCTGAACAAAATCTATTTTCATTCTGGAACTATCAAGGATTAAGAGAGATCAAATCTATTAAGATTTAGATTTTTTGATTATTAAATATAGATTTAGATGTATATGAATATATGGATAACAATATTTCTATGTTAATATCATTTTATAGTATTTCTATTTATATGTAAATCTGGTATGTCTTCTTTTATCTCTTTGTATAGTAGTTTTTATATTATATATACATATCAAATCTCTCTTTCATATATGTAGCGATATTCTTATTTCCATTTGTACCTATATTTGGATAAGATACAATGTTATTGCTATTTGTTATAAGCATTATTTTTGACATGTTAGCGTTACTCACATGAAAACTGTCATACCAAGTTGTAGATGCACCTCATTATTCTTGGTGCAATAAATGGGTTTTTATGCAATTTCCTCTATTCAATTGTGCTTTAAGATAGTTTTAAATGCTTTTGTCACAAATTTTGGGGATATATTTTCTAAATATTTGCAAGAGGAGAATGGACATTTTTCGAATAAATGTTCACACAACAATTACAAATGGTTGAAAAAGGTATTGAAAACGTCTAAGACACTTGCATGCCACACAACACCAAATTAGTCAAGTCTAAGGAATGGTGGTGTTGACGGGTCCAAAGAGCCCTGTCAAGCACGTAAGGGAGAACGCTTGATGACAAGTCCCAATTAGACTCACTCTCATTTGGGGTAGCGTTTCTGACCAATATATTGGCACGGTTTCCAAGCTAATCTAAATATGAATATGAGAACCAAAGGTTCTCAGATGAATTAACACCTGAAACTAAATTAAACTGATACTACCTACAACTATTCTAAGATGCAATTCTAAACTAAACTAAACCTATCTTGATTAGGAGCAAACTAGAGAAGATTGAATAAGGTTTTAAATAATTCCATTTTGAATTAGAAGAAATTCATACATTCAAATGGAAAATAAGCACAATAATATTATCAGAAACACTAACAATTGGTTTCTATTTGTGTCCAACAATATTATAACTACATTCAATTAATAAAACCATGATAATCTAAGCATACAAGAAAATTGCAGAAAAAATCCATACACTAAAACTCACAATACTCAAATTAGGACAAATGCGTTAAGAATAGTCTAAGATACATTTACCACCATCACAAATTCCTGAAATTCCTCTTGCTCTTCATTAAATTAGGAGTAATAATAAAGTTCGTCAAACACAAAGTGCAAAATTCTGTTCTTTGTTACATTCATCCCTTTTATAAAATATGAGGAAGGAGATTTTCGTATCCGATAACTGTCACTTTGTCAGAGAACAATTACAACTCTTCATTTCACCTTCTTGATTAGTATTTTTACAATAATTACAAAAACTATCAAAATATAGAGATTGGTTACAATAATCAAGTGGCTTTGGGCATTTGCATTTGATTTATGAAGTTCTTCCACAAATTGAAATATTCTAGCATGGTCTCCATTCTTCTCACCTACATTTTCTCAAGCTTGATTTCATTGTCACAAATAGGGGTCACCACGTCTGTCTTTAAGGCTTCCTCTATCTGCGTTATGAAGTGTTGGACTAACAGAATCAATTGGTTTGGTTTCACTATCCTCTTCTCTATCATTTCTCTATCAACTTCTTTTTTTGCATCAATGGTTCTTCTGCTCCGGTTCTTTCTTTTTTCTACATCTTCTATCATTGTTTGAGCAGACCCTTCTTTTTCTAAATATGCCATGGTTTCCATTCTGAACTTTTCTAGCAGGTCATTTGATGCTCTCCACAACCTTTTGCAATCTTGTTCCACCATTTCTTGAGTACTTTTCATATTATTGAGGGTAGATTTCCCAATGAAGACTAATATATGGTCCTTGATCTTCTGCTTGGTTGTATATACTGGCAAGGTGTTAGGAGGGTTATCAAAAATGTCTTTCCAGTTGATAATATGGTCATAGGCACCTTGAACTTTTTGATATTTTTGTTTCATAATATTCATTTGTTGTCCTATTTATCAAGTGGTCCGACCAATTCTTTTGGATGTTGGGCAATAAAAAAAAGAATTTCTTTTGCATATCTCTGAATGCTTCATTTTCTTTGGTGGCTTCTTCTTTGATCATCTCCAGGATAAAACTCCTTTTTTGTTTTCTTCTACAATTTTTTTGAGGAGATTATTATCTTGCTGCAATTTCCAAATTTTTGCTTCAATCTTCTCATTATATTTGTTTATTTCCAATTGTTAACCTCAGAGCCTTGTTACTTCCTGAGCATGTATGGTGTATCTTTTGGTTCAAGTTAGTATTCTTTTAAAATTCTTCATTTAATTCCTTCTCCCGTAGTTGTAACTGTTTCTCTAATTCTTTTCAGTGCAAGTGTTCTATTGTTTGAGATTCCTTTCTGAATTCATTGGACGCAATCTCTCTGAAAATATCCATCGCAACCTCTAGCTCAAATGCTCTTGCTTTAGCCATGTCTAGTACTTCTTCCACTTCATAATCTGACATCACATTTTCCCAGTGAAAGAATTAAGGGCCAATGTGGCTTGAATTGAATTTTCCTTAAGGTCTGGACCTACTTTCCATTTGATGTTTCTTTCATATGTGTCTTGGCCTGCTATCGATCCCTCTCTTTTTCTCTTTGTTGTCCTTTTCTCAATAGCTTTAGTCTTGTGACTATAGTAATAATCTCCAACAACCACAAGAACACATTCAATTCCCAATCCTGGATATGTGAGTGAAAGACTACCTGGGATAGCTGCTACGGGAGTACATTCTTCCAGTGGAATTATGATCATACTAGTATCAATGTCTGCAACTACAACTGTGTTTACTTTCTCGGGTCTTTCCTCCTGGGATTTAACATCCGTCCCCTTTCCTTCCTTATCTTGAGTGGCCAGAAGGGTTCGTTCCTCATCTTCCTTCTCCTTCGTTTCAATCTCTTTATGTGCTTGAGTTTTGTTTGCTGCCCAAGGGCTACCTATCTCTTTTCCATTTCCCTCTGAAACTGGATCTTTACCTTTATTCATCTCAGCTTGTTTCTTCTCCACTTTTTTTTTCTTTCTATGTCGGTACTTCTTCTCAACTTCATTTGCTTTCCTCGATCTTTTTACCTTTTTATGCTTCTTTTCTAGTTCCTCAGCCTCCCGTTTCTCTTTATCTTGTTTGAGTAGTGTTTTGAATTGTTCTGTCACCAAATTTTTTTTTGCATCTTCTTCTTTGTGAAGTTTTTCTTTGGCTAAGTTAGTTGGGAGTCTATCTAATGATTCTTTGAAATACGAGGCTCCTCAAAATATATCCTCAACATAATTGACCTCATGGACTATTTGTTGTGCTATCTTGATAGCCCTTATATGCTCATATATTATATTTTGGGGATCATGTCCTTTCTTGTTTCTAGTACATAAACATATCTCTTGTAGAACTTCAACTTCCTTCTCGACATGTTTCTTATTCAAGATGGAGTATTGGCCTATGTGTAGAGGGAAAATTTTCCAATATCTTTTATTTTTCTCTGATAAGTATGCAATCATCCCTTTTTCTACTGTCTGATAGGCTACTTCTTTGGCCAACAACTTATCGGGTACATATTTGGGAAACAAAATAGGTGGCCTTGTGGCTTCAAATATCCTAACATAGGTGTAGTATTTCTTCATGTACCAATCTCCTATCCCCTATAAAGCTTTGATAACGCCCGAGGATACTTGGTGTGGATGAAACCCGAAAATGGCTGTGTAAAAGAGCTAGGAAGTAACCACAAATATTATACAAGTGTTCTTTATAGTTCACCTCCCATAGCTGAGAACAATACACATGAATTGGGGGTTGGCTTGGATTCCAATCCCAATTGAAAGCAGGGAACTTGTGCGCTACACAAATTCCATCTATTAGGTAATATTGCATGTAAAAGACGAGATTTTTCATACCTTGGGCCTCCCGAGTTTGAGTTGCGATATTGAAGGATAAGATGCTGGACCAGTTGATATATTTCCTAGTCTTGGCCACTATGTATGCCATCGAAAACCATTCCATCCTGAAATGGGTGCTTGTCTCCTCGTCGTATAACCTACATGTCATCGCATTTAGCTTTTTGTATGGGTCCTCTAGGTATTGTGAATGAATATAGCTTTCTCCCTTTTTCACTGGCCATTCTTCATCTACAAAACAATCCTCCATCAAAATTTTGAAATCCTTATGATCAATTCTGAATTTGTCTAGAAACGATTCATCTAGTGACACCGTGGGTTCTGGGGTTTTGTACAGAATCCTGATATCTTTGGACTTGAGAAATGCGATCGAGATGCTAGAGGCATTGACTATCATTGTTGTCTCTTGTTGCAGGTGTGTGAAACACCATCTTGCAACATCATGATAGGAAAAAGGCATTGGGTGAGCTGCTACAATATGGATGCCACTCTTCATGATATTTTTGTATTCGTCGATGTCTTCGTCATCAAACGGATAATTTTTCATTCTGAAACATGTCGTATATATCACAATATATTGCATAATTCTCCCTTCCATCATGGATATTTGTATCATTAATATTAAAAGAATATGATCCTGGAATTGGTGAAGGCTCGACAACTGCTTGGTTCTTTGATTTTCTGTTCTACATCTGAGACATTTTCTTTACCTGTGTAAGTTGTCACACAATACAAAGTTACTCCATATTTTAGTTTGTGACAGATAACAATAATTTAAAACTTCATAAAATACATACATGATAGCACGATATTTATAGTTCGTAGTGGAATTTACCCAGCTCATGTACAGGCACAACATTTGTGTTTTATTAGATTTGCAAATAGTGTAGTGTGGATTATGTCTTAACAGGGTTATTATATTTTTCAATTTTCCCCAAACCTTGTGCAATTAATACCAGACGCGTTACATCTCTGACTCAGTCAGAGTCGTACAGTTCATCATTAAATTTCTTAGGAGAAGTCCAATGTTTCTTTTTATTGGCGTACGACATAAGATATAGATTAAAGAGGGAGAAGGTCTTCCGATCATGTTGTCATCGAGGTAGAATCAATCGAGGGAAGATTCCTCTGATCATATCATTTTTGAATTTTATTAAAGCGATTGCTTTGTAGGTAGATATCGTAAGGATTCCTTTCGATGACAATGCATCCCGTCATAGTATTCTCGAAATGTGTGCCAAGGGGGGGAAAGGTGGGTGGTGATGAGTTTACAAGGTTTTAAGTTTTAATTATTTATGCAATCAATGATAAATATCTCCCTTTTATTTTCATGGAATTGTATTTGAGAAAGTTTTATTGTTATAGGGTTGAAGGAAAATGTTAACTTCCCTTTTAAGCACTGTGATGTCATCGTCAATCCATAGATGAACCTAGATTGTTGGATTGTATTTGATTCAAATCCTAACTATCAACCTGGGGCCATATCGTCGTCGGTAGGTCTCAGATGGAGAATATGAACGCACAATGTCTCTCGACAATGAAAAAGGATTCAATAACGAGGACAAGCCAATGAAAAAGCGCTAAGTGGAAAAATAAGGTTCGGTGGAAGTCTTATAAAAATATAATGGAATGCAGGTTGATGTTGGGGCCCACTTTACACATTGTAAAGTGTTTCATCCATACAAAAACTACGACCAATACCCCTTTGACACTTGTGTATAAATTCTATCGCAACAAGGGTATCGTCGTCAACGATATGAGATAGGTTACAACAAAAGAACCCTCATGCATTCTCCTGACAACGACATCATCGTCAGTGATTGGAAAAAGGAAAGGCATTGTGTTAAGAGTGGAGGGCCAACAATATTAAATTGGGGTCACATGAATAAGTACTTGGGGATTATCGTTGTGGGTTCTTTTGTTCTGAAAAGTGATTAAAGCCTTTGAGGGCATGCATGAAGGGTCTATACAAAGGGAAATGACACTCTTAACAAACGTTTCATCAAATTGACTTCGACTACTGTGTATAAACATCAACCTCATAAGTGATTAACTATTTAGGTAAGTAATGAATAATACCTTGTAAAATTTTGGTAGCAAAGGTACCCAATAAAACTAAAGAGATTTAGTGGGATGTTGTGTGTCTCACAACAGGTGGTTACCGTGAGTGTGAATTTATATTTTCCAGATGTTGTCCGCTTGCATCTATGTTCCAACTCTAGTTTCGTTTTGTTGGACATATTCATTGTACACGCCATTTCTTTCCATGTAAATTTTTTTCTTCCATTTTTTTTTCCTACTTAGCACAAACTGTAACATCACCACATGGGGGAAAGTGAAAATGCTACCACTGTAAGAGGAAAAAAATCTCAATCATTGTTGACAAGTAGTAATATCATTTACTAAGAATGGTGATGGTCATTGAGTACACTAATTTATGGTGATGCCCACAATTTTTTCATCACTAAGATTCTTGACTTGCACTGAATATGAAGTGCATGTCATTTGACATCACTATTATCCTATAAACTAAAGAATGGAAATAAGTAGAACTGTTAAAAACATATGCCAATAACACTTATAAATTGAAAAGTGGGAGTTTTTTTTTTTTTTTTCACTCCAATGGAAAGGATAAGGAGGGATTTAGATATTTAGATTTTGATTACGATAATACCTAATCCTGTATAATTTGTTTTTATATGGATGGAAAATTGATAATGTAAAATGTAAATATGGTTATTGTCACTGGTGTTTTATTAAGTTTTAAGAATGTTTTCTTAGACATTATTTTTATATTTTTGGATTAAAAGTTAGCTTTGATTAGATATACAATGCTTTAATACAAAACATAGTGGGTTTCATGCAAATTCCACTAGAAACAATCAAAACTAAATATTATGTGTGTTAGCTAAGGCCAATACACCCATGAATCCTACATTGAAAGTTGAAAAACATGGGTTAGCAATTTCCAAAAAACCTAAATTCATAGACTCATTAAATGTCTAGAAACAACTAACACAACATAATCAACACATTGGAAGAAGCTGAAGTAGAAAACACTAAGAAGCAACCAAACCAATCGTTTGAGGAGGTTGGTCATGGTCATCTAAGGGAGGGCCCCAATAAGAAACCATGGTATCTATAACAATATGTTATATATGGTTGTGGAGTTATCTCAAATGTTTATGGTCCTTGGGGAAGAACCTCTTCAAAACATGCCACTAACTCTTGTTGCATTAAGCTTGCTTCCTCATGAATTACAACATCTGTTTCCTTGGCCTCAAAGGCTTGTTTCCTTTCGTTCCCTTGTCCTACCTTTTCTTCCTATGCTTGTGCTTTCCAATGGGCTTCGTCTTCATCTGCTAGTTGTCTACTACTTCTAGTTCCTCTTTCTGCTCCTTGACTTCTTCCTTGTATTGCAAGTTTTGTGCTTACAATGCAACAATATACTTGTTTATGTTGCCAAACTTTGCTTGCAAGTCCTTGGTAGAGTTTATAATCATGGTTGTGAGGATGGGGAGACTAATCCATTGAAAGTCCTTTATGTGTTGTATGGAGACTTGGTCTCCCACTCATATATCTGTTGAGGTGTATTATTTTTGTAGGACATTCAAAGGGATCAAGTCTATTATCGATAATTTTCCCCATTGACTTGACGATTGACTCCCTTCATCTACTTTGAGATCCCAACTCAAATTTAGTTCTAGTTCCTTAGAGTACTACAAATGGGGGTTGTATACCCCCTAGACCAGTGGTTGTTGTAGTGGTGAGCCTAACTTTGATGGTGTCAATTTCTTTTTGACATCACCGCCTAGGTGGACATGCAAAAACTCCTCTAGCACTTCCTCATGCTCATCTTCGCCCCTTACAATTGACCAACCAAAATTCTTACCTAATGAAGGCATTAAGTCTTTGGCCTCCTCCATGGTTAACTGTGCTTCCTCTACATCCATTTTTTCCACGGGCCTGGTTGGAGTTCATGATTTTATTTCCTTCTATGGAAATGGACAAGAGGTCTCAATCGATATTTTCTCAATGGTTTCCTCTACATATGTCTCTCCAAGCAAGTTCTCCTCTTCCATGCTAATGGAGGAAGTGTTCCTAGTAGGGTCACCTCTTAATCTCGGTTCGAGCCCTATAACCCCTAGCTAAAGTCATTAGAGTCTGATTCTTCTGTTGTCCTTAGGACCATGATGACTGTGGGTGAAATTATTAGAGAGTGCCTTGGTAGGGTCTGTAACAACACTCACTATTTTAATGGTTGGTGGGGAGTTGTTGGAAGTCTAGCCTACGATGCATGTCCTTTTGCATTGTAACCTACTACTAGATATACCTATGCAACTTTGTTAGGGATCTTTGCATAACCTCGCTCTATTGTAATAACGAGGCTTTCACCTCAGTGATTGTGTTGGTGGTCTTGCCTCAATGGGGAAAGATGTATGTTGCACAACATTGTGGCTACAAGAGGCCCTCCTGGTTGGAGGAGGGGGTGGAAACGCTCTTCTTGAGATGGGTTCAAAGGCCCTCACACTGATAACAATAGGTTCCTTCTTATTTTTGGATCATATAACTCTATAGACAAGGGTCCTCATCCTTCTTCCTCGATCCTTGGTTGGTTTTTCGATGCTCCTACAAACACTTCGTTTTAGTTGATAGATGACATCTATTTCATTCCCTCAAAAAAAGTTTTGAAGTAGCAATTTCTTCCCTTACCTCTTCTACAACTCCTCTTCTTTGGCCCACCTCTTCATTATTCTTTCCACCCATTTAGGGGTCATCATGAAGTCGAGAGACTTGGCTTACGTCGTTGTCACACTCCCAACTACTAGTTGTGATTGGTTACAACAATAATGTTTTCTTACTTCAAATTGATTCCATTTCCCATATGTGTTGGTCATGGTATTGGGGATCCCATAAGCCTTCTGCATTGCATCCCACATTACTCTATAGTACCCCTCAAATACCATGTCAACTAACACTTAAGTATCCTTGTCATTGGTGTAGGCTAGTCTCTCACACCTAGTTGCAATGAACTTAACTTAATTGGTGTAGGTCCCTTTGCAGTAGGTTGATACCTATTGACTTTCCCTAGTGATGGTGAGAAAGATAACAATAGTAGGAAACTTCCATATGGGAAATATTTGTTCCAGTCCTGTGTGTCTATGAAATTTTACAATATTTCGTTGGTTACGTAAGAAATCATATTCAACTTAACCTTGTTTTTGCAATGCACACCTATGACATGGATGGCCTACTTTGAACACTCCCTGAGATGACAAATGCACAACATCCTAGTAGATAGAAGCCACACTTCCATTGACATTGGTAAACTGCTGATAGAGGGGATGTAGTACCTTAGTACACATTTATTGACATTGTATTTGAGTCACACATTGTATGCTCCTCTTCTTCTTACTTACCTTCTACTACTACTCATACAGTGAATGCATTTGGGACATCATTTCCTACTCATGGAAACCTATTGATAGCTTGGATACCAGACTCGTCAATCTTAATTTGATTGTTTGGTCATATTCCACTGTATGGGTCTGTGATAGAAACAACATTATGCATTTATTTACAACTATTAAGGTCCCAAAGCATGGAACATACAATAGAATGATAATACCTTATTTGAACAATAACCTAAAGGTATGTAGCACTTGTGACTTTCCCCTTACCAATTCCTATCACATTACTGCATTAGCATGGGGAATCAAGTAGGATTGTGAATATCGAAGTTTAGCAAATCCATTTACTCAACAAACCCCTTCATATACTCATATCTCTTGTTGAACTACACCCATGGGTCAAATGAATCCTTGGGGTAGATGGCTCTTTGGGGTCCATGATTTACCCCCTTGGCTTGTTCTTTTTCCCTTCTTGGCCCACCATGCTTCTCCCCACCACTCTTGTTTCTTGAGGCATTCCTATTGATGCTCCAATATTGTGATATACATGATGCCACTAGTGTGTCACATAACTAGTCTAATGGGTAGTTTTCTTGTATATTTTATACAAACCTTAGGTTGTAACTCTCCTCTATGTATTCCTTAACCAAACTATCATCTCAACATTTTTTTTTGTTTCTGACAAGTGTAGGTTTGGCTTTCGAATTGAAGCATATTTACAATATTATTAGAGACAAATGAGCTCCTTCTCTAACACAATTTTACCATAGATCCACTCTTTTATCAAGATATGCATTCATTGAAGTTTGTGTTGTCCTAATGGTTGATTGTTTTTCCCATATCCCACCTAGTAAATACTTGACAATTTTTATCATGTTCTGGTCATAAATGCAAGGGATGATGCAATCTTCTTTTTAAAACAACTCTAGTCATTAATGTGACCTAACTTGTCCGTTACTACCTACTACATCTATCTTAATGGTGACAAGACCTAATTCTCTCCACAAACACCTCTCACCCAAGTATATATTTTTGACATAGTGACTTTCCTTCCTGCAAAAACCTTACCCCATGCCAACACATCGCCTTCCTATACGACATGTTAACTTTGCAGTTCCCTTGAATCCCATGAAACCCATCCCTTTCCTTCCATAGATCCCTAGTTACAGTGTACTCCCTGACCACAAAGACTTTAAGTGGTGGAGAAACTAACCTACATAACTATAGACCCATTCTACTTTTTATTCCTAGAACTACAAAGTGACAAACAACAAAGAAAAAATAACTTTAGTGATGAATTGGAATTGTTGGAATTGAGTTTATTAAAATGAATTTTTGGAATTAAATCTGTGAAATTGAAAGTGTTACAATGGTAGACTAATCAACCCTCCCAAAGAATCAAGGTCATTCGATCGAGGTTGGGGTAGTATAGGGATTTAGGCATGCACCATTCACCTAGATTTTCCCCGGTTGGCCATCCAAATGAGCTAGTTTAATTTCACCTTCCCTTATAATATGCATGATTCTATAAGGTCCTAGCTAGTGCATCTTCAGTGTCCTTGAATATTTCCAAAACTTACTATCATACATAAGACTCAAAATCTCTTTATAAAATTGCTAATTCCTAATATGTTGACATTGCCATTCCTTTTGTCTCCAATTATAAAAAATCTAGTGGTAATTTATCAGAAACCTATTTTCCTCCAACTAAACCATCATATCTAACCCTTCTTACAACCTAATAGTCTTCGAAATCTTGGTAGGAATAGCAATTTGCAGGATCAAAATAAAATTTGGAATAACATAATTGATTATTTTTCAGAAACCAAGTTGAAGGGAATATGCTTGGTATTAAGTGTCTTACAGGTCATGTGGGATACCCACAAAATTGTTGTGACTTTTTCCTCCTAGTCATCTTGGTTAGCCCCACAAAATTGTGTCAACCTAATCATAAGATCTCGTTGAATACCTCCATCCTACCATTGGCTCTAAGATGATACAAGGTGGTTTTGTGATGGTTTATCATAAAATTTTTGACAAATTACTGTTGCCGTGCCTCCAATAAAATGCTTCACTTGGTCACTGGTCAAGTTGTGCGGACATCTAAACTTGTTTACAATATTTTCAAAGATAAATTGTGTGGCATTTTTTGCAAAACAATACCTTATTGGCATAGAATTTAGCTAGTGGGTCAGATAGTTTGTCAATGTAATGATGTAATGGGCACTGCAGTACCATACTAATGGATTTATCGACTTGATGAAATAGACCATGCATTTCCCAACTGGCTCCCTGACCATAATACATTGTAGTGACATTTCATTGCATGCATAAGGTTTTCCTACCCATTGGAATACATTGTAGCTTTTAGCATATTCAATGGCATATGTGTTAGAACAACAAGATCACAGAGAAATGAAATAAAACACAGAAGATACACAATACAATAGAGAGACAAATATACGTGGTTCACCCAGTGTGGGCTACGTCCACCAGAGAAATTGCCAGGTCCTTTCTTTTTATTATCCAACAAAATGAAGGTATACAACCTACAACACACCCGCTGTAACTTTCTCTTATTTTTCTCACAATCTCCTCTCTCATAATACAATATTCGTGATAATACACAGCCGCAATACAATTCCCTCATAAGAGAGGGTTGCCTTCTAGGGAAAAAAACCCTAAAAATAACTTCTACCATCATATCTACGACCTTATAATGAACGGTCCACATTGACTATGAAATTACAATATTTTAAAAGACAAATTTTCCCAATATTTCGCTTCGGGGGGTGCTTCCCGCAAATCCTCCGTCAGGGGGGGATACAAAAATTGTTTTCGCCCCCCCTGGAACCCCTGGCGACAATTGTGGGGGGCGGGGGGAATCCCCCCCACACCCCTCGTTAGGGAATGGGGTCCAAGCACGACTGAAACAAACCTCTGAATCAAGAAGATAATCAAGCTCCACAGCCAACAATCTCCCACTTGGACACTAATCACAACAACTCCACTGTTGTTGTACCTGCTGAAACATACTCCACCTTGGACCTGTTAAATTTCTCATCTTCACCTTCATGCTTGAAGACCAAATGAAACTGAGTAGGAACTCAGTTTCTCCTTGGTTACTCCCTTTGTTAACATGTCTGAGGATTCTGGTTAGTATGTATCTTTTCCAAATTCAAATGTCCATCTTCCAATACAGATCATATGAAATGGTACCTAAGTTGTATATGCTCAGTCTTTGAATGGAAGGTTGAGTTCTTTTCAAGATGAATGGCACTCTCATTGTCACAGTACAACCCATTATTCTCCTGCTTCTTTCCCAATTCCCCCATAAACCTCTGTAACCAAATCATTTCTTTACTAGCCTATGTAACAATAACATACTATGCTTCTATTGTTGAAAGTGAAACAACCTTTTGTAGTTTTGAAATCCAACTTACTGTTTTTCCACCTACAGTAAAAACATACCTTGTGGTGATCCTCCTACTATCTTTATCGCCTTATGATCAACATGGAATCCATGAATATCAAAAGCTTGGAGATCTGGAGAGGCCTAGCCAATTTTAACCCACCAAAAATAACATAAGCCTCAGTCTCATTGTTGGAAATTGAGCCAAGACCCCAAGCATAGCTAGCAATGATATTTCCTCTTGGATCGCAAATGATCCCCCTGACAGTCTTGCTTCCCCTGGGTTGTTCCGCAATGTACCATCAAAGAATAGGGAAATGGGGTGCTAAGAAGAGAGCCAATTCCTAAATTCAGGTCTGGATAATCTAATGGCCCATTTGGGGGAAGGGGCCATGAAAGAATTGGTTTTAGAAGGGGAGAGATCCAATTTAAATTTCTTTAGCCATTATTCTTCGTGGGCCTCTAGATTTTGAAATTTCCACCTGATTGTGAGTTTCACATATTCATAGTGGAGGGAGAGGGCTTTGATTGTAGTTTTCCTTGGATTGGAGGCTTCATCTTTAAATATGGTTTTGTTCCTTGTTATCCATATACCCCAACATAGATATTTCAGTAAAGCTTCCCATATTCTTTTGAAAATAGATTTCTGTCTGAAGGGTTCTTGGTAATTTTTCCTCCATTGATTGAAAAACTCAGCACAATCTTGCGGCCAAACAAGAGGATTAGAGAGTTGAACAAGAGCAAGGGTCCAAACCTCTTTAGCGAACTGAAAGTCTATCAAAAAATGGTGGATGGTTTCTTCCTCGTTTAGGCACAACACACAGCGAAAGGGTCAGCACATCCCTCGTTTTTTCAGGATCTTGGACATTAGGATTTCTTTTATGTACCAACAACGAACAGAAGAAGTTTATTTTCGACAGACTGTCACAATGCCAAACCAATTTCCATACTTGAGACAGGGGGAAGGGATGGGCAGCTTCCAAGATACATTTATATCATTTTTTACTGTATATCGAGAATCTCCCCATCCACGCGAATCTACAAGGGAACGATCACGTGGGGCGCATCCCTGCAGGTAATTAAATAAATATTTGCAAGTAGAAACCAGGTGTGCAAGAAGATTCAAGGTTTTCCAATGGTCCCACTGTCCTGAGATGTTCCAAATCGAGAGATCATTGAGAGTGTGAATGCCCTGTGCCTCTAACCAAGGGCATAAAGGCGCCAAAGACTCTTGTTGGCAAAAACATTCCTTTCCCATTATTGCATCCTCCCAAATGTTTATTAGGCGGTCGTTTCCAGGTGTCTAAGACAATTTTTTGCAAACAAGATATTTAGCAGATAGTAACAATTTGTAAATTAGGGATCTAGAAGAAAACTGATGTTGAGCCTCGAGGAATCTTTTTCTTGGGCCTGGGAAATATTTTTTTAATGATGGCTTTCTTCCACCGAGTTAGTTTTCCTGATAATAATATGCAAAGTAATTTCCCCCATAGCTATGTTCATGTTTCGTGGTTCTCTGATTCCCATACCTCCCTTGTCCTTAGGATTGGTTACCCGGATCCATTTCACAAGATGAAATTTTTTCTGATTGGATTTACCACCTTGCCATATGAAGTGCCTTAGCTTCACAAAGAATCGATTAAGAATGCTTTTTGGAGCTAGAAGGGTAGAACATTGCTAAAGAGGGAGGGTGGATAGGACAACTTTGATCAGAATTGCTAGTTGGATTCAACCCGTGCAATCCCCAATTGACAAATTTAGCATTTATCTTATCTTTTATTTGCTATAGAGGTTTTTAAAGATATTGAAATTCCAAGATATCTAAAGGAAGTCCAATTTTCAGCGACAGGGAAATATAAAATGTTTGCTATGGCTTGCAGTTTTTGAGGTAAAGCATTCCAACCTAAAATTTGGCATTTGGTGTAGTTTACATCACCTCCAAAAGCATCCAAAAAAGAGTCCACGACTCTTTTGAACCTTGAGGATATAATCACAGATGCCCCTCCCCAAAACAAGATATCATCAACAAATTGGGAGCGGTTTGGATTTTTTACCCTTCTGGCTATATGAATACCTGGCAAGTTCCCAATAGCTCTTTCCTTTTCTAGTTTTTTGCTCAATGTTTTCAACCATGATGATAAAGAGAAGAGGAGAAAGCATACATCCTTTCTTGATCCCCCTGCTAATTTGAAAAAATCCATATGGTCTCTCGTTTACAAAAGGGGCATTCCATGGGATAATAATGCATGTTTCCACCCACTTGATGAAATTGTTGTTGAATCCAAACCACTCCAACACCTGGAAAAAAAAACTGTGTCTCACATGATCAAAAGCATTAGCCATGTATAATTTTATAATCATACATTTACCTTTGGTTTGAACACTGGAGTGAATGACCTCCTGAACAAGAGCAATATTGTCCATAATATGCAATCTTGCATGAAACCTCCTTAATTAGGGGAGATGATTTTGGGGAATATTTTTTTCAGCCGGGTAGCAATGATTTTGGTGATCTGGGCATTATTTCTGTAGCTTGATTTCAGAATGAGGTATACTTATGTATTTTTTCAAATTCTTTTGCTGAGTTAATGAAAGAGCTTACCCATTTGAGAGCAGGACCCGGGTAGTCCACCTGGGACGAACTCCATTATCAAGTTTTTGTGTTGATATTTGATTCTTATGTCTCTTCATTTTTTAGTTTTCCCTTCTTTAATGATGCACTTTAATTTATGCTCATTTAGTGCAATTCTTTATAAGTCACAATGAAAAGATCCTGGATCATGTTGGTATCAGAGTAGTCGTCTTTGAATTGAATTGTTGAGAGTGAATGCTTAGTAAGGCCAAGCATAAGTAGGGTGAAGGAACTCTTAAGACTTTCAATCCCGAACTTGGCCGTGCATCCAAAAGGAAGAAAATGGTAGAAGATGACAAGTGTGATGAACATGAGAAAAAATTTCACATGGTCTTTTATCGCATGTCAGAAATGGTCGAATGAATGTATGGAGATTACGAGAAGAGAATGAAAAAGAAAGGGAAGAAAAATGAAGCACATGCAGATGATGATGCTTCGGTAAACCAAGGGGTTGGAGGAGACCCTCATGAGCCTTTGTCTTCACCTTCAAGTTCTAGTTCTTCTTCCTCTGAGCATTCTCATCATTCTCATCATTCTAGCCATAAAGCCTCTTTTAAGAGACCATTATTAAAGCTTGATGTAAAATTTGCTTTACCTATGTTTAATGGAGATGTTAATCTTGAAAAGCTAGATAATTGGATCCGACAGGTTGAAGTGTATTGTCGTGTCCAACATATTGATGAAGAGGAAGTTAAAGTACAATTGGCTTCTCTTCGGTTGGAAGGCATCGCTCTTGTATGGTGGGAGACCAAGCTTCAGGACAAAAGTAAGTGTAGTAATATTCTTTCCTCATGATCGGAATTTAAATCAGTGATAAGGAAGCAATTTTATCCATTAGGGTATTTACATAAAACAATGATGGAATGACAAACTTTAAGGCAAAGTAAAGGTCAAACTGTACAAAATTTCACAGAAGAATTTGGGAAGAAAGCTCTTGCATTGAATATTCCTTTGGATTCTTATGAAACTTTAATGAAGTATATTGGCGCACTTCACAGCTATATTCGTCATACTTTTCTCTTGTTTAACCCCACTAGTCTTGATGAAGTTTGTGTGCAAGCCACTCACCTTGAGAATAGGGGAAAACATGTTCAAGAAGATCCCACGAAGAAGCCTTCCAATTTCCCACATAAGAATTTTAAGAAGTTTAAAAGGAAGGACAAGAAGACCGCTACAGTGACGAGAAAAGGAGGAAAACCATCTTGCACTCATTGTAAGAAGAGAGGTCACGATGAAGAACACTGTTGGAAACTGCATCCAGAAAAGAAACTGAAACAGTTCGGTGGAAAGGGGAAGACAAAGACTGTTGCTACAGTGCAACAAGATCTTGGTTCCTATTCAGGAGATGAAGGAAATATCATAGCGGTTGGAGTACAAGGTAAATATTCTCTTCATGCTAGTTTAAGTTCCAATGATGAATCTCATGTTGATGAACGAAAGAGGAATGAGTTATTTCATATCCGAGTTGTATCTAAACATACTAAGATAGATACATTATTTGATCTGGGTTCCCAAGTAAACTTAATATTTGAAGCACTTGTCAAGAAGATGGGTCCTGAAACGAAACCACATCCGAATCCTTATCCTCTTGGTTGGGTATGTGATAAAGAAAAAATTAATGTCACCAAACAATGTAGGATCATATTTTCTATTACTTCAAAGTTGATTGATGAAGTGGATTTGGATGTTGTACCACTTGATATATGTGACATAGTGTTGGGAAGTCCTTATCTTTATGATAGAAAAGTAGTCTTCTTTCGTCATGAGAACAAATACCACCTTACTAAAGGGGGAGTGGAATATATTGTTAGAGATCACAACATGAGGGTAAATACAACACTTGTTAGTGCAAGGAAAATGAAAAGACTCATAAACACTAATAAGAGATATGTACTCATGGTCGTCAGAGGGAAAGATGTAGGGACATCTGACGCTTTCCAAGGGTGTGATCCATCTCATAAAAATGAATTAATTGATATTGTTTCTAAGTATGATGATATTTTTCAGGAACCAGATGGATTACCTCCTAAGAGGGAAATCCAACATGAGAGACAACTTCAGCGGGACTCTCCTCTTCCTAATGTGGGCATGTACAGGATGTCAGTTGTGGAGATGACAGAGATCAAGAAGCATGTACATGGCTTATTGGATCAAGGGGTCATCAGGCCCAGTTCATCTCCTTGCGGTTCTCTGATCGTGATGGTGCCAAAGAAGGATGGCACATGGAGAATGTGTGTTGATTATTGGGCTTTAAATAAAATCACAGTGAAAAATCGATACCCTCTTCCTTGCATAGATGATTTACTTGATCAATTGAAGAATGTTGTTTATTTCACTAAGTTGGATTTGTGCAGTGGATATCATCAAATCAGGATCGCAGAACAGGA